>PITA01018329.1:0-40557 GCA_004023965.1 Spilogale gracilis
GAGGCAGTCGCTTAACCAACTGAGCCACCCAGGTGCCCCAAATGTACACTTCTATATGTAGAGTGAAAAAAAGATGGTTAAGCAATGCACATGCTTTATTATTTCTAATTTTTTAAAAGATTTTATTTATTTGTCAGAGAGAGAGAGCACAAGCAAGGGGAGCAGCAGGCAGAGTGGGCAGAGGAGGCAGAGGGAGAAACAGTCTCCCTGCTGAGCAAAGAGCCCAATGTGGGACTCGATCCCAAGACTCTGGAATCATGACCTGAGCTGAAGGTAGACACTTAACTGACTAAGCCACCCAGGCATCCCACAATAAACATGTTTTCATAATGATTCTCTGATTTACAGATTTTTCTTAACAGATTCTTTTGATTGATTGGCCAGCTACTGACTCTGAATGCATTAGATAAAGGAGCTTTGATTGTATATGAGGAGTGAAAAAAGGAGTGAGTGTATAATATGTTCATAATATAAATCTAACTTTAAAAACTGTACATGCAAGCAGGTATATCTATAGAGAAAGTTAGATGAGAATATTAATATTTAATGTTGGGGATGTTTATGCTGTTTTTAATTTATTATATATTTCTATATTAAAATTTCCTATAATTCATTCCCATTTCTTTTATAGTGAGATGATAAACCACTAAATACTTATTTTAAGGTTTTATTTTAAGTAATCTCTACACCCAACTTGGAACTTGAACTCACAACCCCAAGTCAAGATTTTCAAGCTCTACTAACTGAGCCAACAGGCACCCCTACCACTAAATGCTATTTAATGTGCTATGGATTTTGCTCCTCTCTCTTTATTCTCATATCTCCACCAGGGACATTAAGGCTGGTCTGGGCTGCTTCCATGATGACACAAAGGGACTTCACTGCTGAAAGACCCCTTTTAATATGTCTTCATTCACATAGTCTCTTGGTCCCAGGGACAATTTAAAGGTAGTCCACGTGTATTCCGGAGATACAGGTGCCCCCTTTTCTGTGTTTTAGTGAGCCATGATCACTGTATCACCATGGTTTAACTGAATAGTTAAGGCTCTAGAAAATTGAAACATTTTGAATCTCAGCAAACAGTTCAAATTGGTAATAGTTTACATACTTTATCTTGGACCCATATTGTGGAAGGTAATTTATTTCAGTTAGACCTATACTTTGTAGTACACATGTGAGGTTTTTAAAGTTATTGGTGAATAAATAGGGGAAGCATTGACTTATTTATTTATGTCAGGAAGACTAAGCAGATATAAGGTAAACATCTGCCATTAATGCTGAAAACTCCGAGAAAGAAGATAAAACTCTAGGAGGGTCTTAACAGGGGGTAATGCAGAGGCTTTGTTACCTTGGGCCTATGACTCTTGCACCATAAAGCACACAGGGAGCCAGAGCACTGAAGGCAGCATGCAAGGTATCCAAATCTCTGCCCAGAGTGTTCTAAGAGTTTGCCAGTCACTGGTACATAACAGATGGATACGTGGCTATTTTCAGAATGTTTTGTCTGATTATGTTTACATCTGAATTTATTATTTTTGGTAGATAAAATTTAATTTGATGTGTTAACTCTGGTAACATTTTTTTTTTCTGTGATGTGATATCATCATGCTTTCCATCAGATTATCTTACAATCACTGGACAGATCAGAGAAAATAAGAAGCGTGAGGTCAGGAGTCTAAGCTACCTCTCAGTTATTCAATCTGTGCTCCTTGAGTATGCTAATGCTGTCCATGGGACTCCTCACCACCTCTGTGTGGGCTGCCCTTTGTCCCACCAGTAGGTTGTATATGAGAATAATAGTGGTACTTAAATATATTGAGCATATATGAATATATAATTCACATATGTTCTCTTTAGCATAATCCTCACAATTGAGGACATTGAGGCTGTGTGTATTTAAAATCAATTGTCTTGTGATCACACAGCTAAGAAGGTTGATAGCTAGGGGTTGATAGATAGTGATAGATGGTGATAGTCAGTCTGGTTGTCAAGGTTCTAAGAGACTAATTGTACATTGGAGGGGGGTTGCTGCACCTGTCCCTTCATACAAAATTGGATTGTTCACATAGGGTGAAGAGAGCATGGAAAAGTTAACCATATACCCCAACCCTCAACTTGGGATCTCATTCTCCAACTGTTCTAGTCTACTCCCTTTCTTGGATCTTTGACTCTACATATTGGCTTTTATTCACAATGAACTATGAAACACATTGTCTGGTATGTTTTTGTTTTTTGTGTTGATGAAGTATAATATGGGATAATTTGTATATAATAAAATGTACATATTTTAGGTGTATAACTCAATGAGCTTTGAGAAATATGTATAGCCTTCTAACCACTATCCTAGTCAACATATAAAACATTTCCATTACTTCCAAATATTCCTTCATGCCACCTTGTAGTCAGTCCCCATCCTCTGGTCTCAACCTTCACTCTGATCTAGCACCATGAAATGGTTTTTGACTAGTGTAAACTTCATTTAAACCAGAATTGTAGAGTGTATACTTTTTTGTCTGATTTATTTGACTCAATACAATATCTATCAACATCAAGCATGATGTTACATGTCTCACTTTTATTGCTCAGTAGTCTCCCTCTGTACAAATATATCTTAATTTCTTTATCCATTTTGCTATACATTTAGGTTTTCTAGTTTAGGGCCGTTATGCATAAAGCCACCATAAACATCCACATAGAAATCTTTTTGTGGACACATGCTTTTATTTCTTTTGGGTAAATATCTGGGGATGAAATTAAGTCATGGGAATGTATACTGTAAAATTTACAAGAAACTATGTGCTGTTTTCCAACATGGTTGTACCATTTTACATTCCCACAAGCAACACAGGAGGGTCCCAGTGCCAGATTTCACGTCCTTGCTGACACTCCATATTAGAAACTGTTTTCAACTGTAGATGTTCTAGTTGGGTGTGAAGAGGTATCTCAATGTGGTTTGAATTAACATTTCCCTGATGTCTTATGATGTCCATGCACTTTTTGTTTGTGTGTTGGCCATTAATATGTCTTTTGTTGTTAAATCATCTGTTCAAGTCTTATCATAATATAAATGAAAAAAAAATTGTCAGTGTTGAGTTTTCAGAGTTCTTTATATATATGTGTATATATATATACACATATGATTCAAGTCCTTTGATACGTATATGTATTGTGCTTGTTTTCACCCAGTTTATAGTTTGTGTTGACTTTAAGTACCCCTTTCTCTTTAATTGCTGTCCTCCCACAGTGAGCATTCTCAACTTCTTCCTCCCCTGAGTCCTCCCCTGAATAATGCACTGACTGGGATGTGCAGGCAGCACTTAAGAGACATGTACTTGTTCCAGAGTGCATCTTGTGGCCACAAAGTCATGAGCCCTCTTCTTGTACCTCGTTGTCCTCTCTACCAGGAATCTGACATGGTCTTAAAATTAAGTGTGGCTTAAGTATTTCAGATACCCCACCTCTTTCTTCCTTTACCTTATGATTTGCTCCTAAATGCCAGTAATCAAATGGTTCCTATCTTGAAGATTTTGTGATAATCTTTGATTTTTTAATAACCACTTCTGCCAATCTAGTGACTAATACCACTACCAGAACACATAGTACATTTCAAATCATTCATGCTGCATACCTGTAATAAGGGGAAATGGAGTTCAGGAACAATAACTTCAAATATAGGCAGCAGTTGGTCTGGTGAGTAATATCAGATTTGGCTGTGTTTTCCGAGGTGGTATGTATGGTGCTATAAGTAAAAATCGCATTTTTAGCAGTAGGTTGACGATTTTTTTTTTGGATGCCTGAAGAAAATGAAATTGTCAGTTTGAAGTAATATAAACAGTTTGAAGTTGAATGATCTATGCAGCTTTCACCAATAGCAAATAGTTTCTGGTAGAGGATACGGTACAATGTAAAATATAGGATATATTGTCATTTTTATTACAATACAGAAGCAATGGCAAAACATTCTGCTGTGCTGGAAGCTGTTTCAATCTGTCCTAGGGTTTGCTGGGTTTCTTTGCCCCATGTCCCCTCTGTTTACATCCACAGGTAAATAGGATCAGTTCCCACATGGACATCAAGACTAGTCTTAGTGATGGGGCAAGAATTCAGAGCCCGTGAAATCCCCAGATGGATCAGGTCACATGGACCAGGCTTTGGATGTCAAAGTAGAAAGGCTAAATTTAGTGTCTTTTTAGGTTCTATCCTCATTGGCCCTCAGTGCGTGCAGAATATATGGAGATTTCAATAGAGATTTTCTATGGGCTACCAAGTTGAACTGGATAAACAATAGGGAATTTCCAAATTTCTTGTACCTGAATGCAACAGAAAGATCTGAGATGATGATTGGTCTCTAGTTCATAAAACATTTATCATGGAATTCTAACCTCTTGAGACAAGGGTATCACTGTTTCTTCTATATGTGAGTTTATGAATCTATAGTGCATGGAGAGACAAAACACAGAGTCACTTTAAAAGAAGTATAGTTGAGGGCACGTGGGTGGCTCAGTGGGTTAAAGCCTCTGCCTTCGGCTCAGGTCATGATCTCAGGGTCATGGGATCCAGGCCACATCAGGCTCTTTGCTCGGCAGGGAGCCGGAGCCTGCTTCCTCCTCTCTTTCTGCCTGCCTCTCTGCCTACTTGTGATCTCTCTAATAAATAAATAAAATCTTAAAAAAAAAAAGAAGTATAGTTTAACATATTCCCTATTGGACTACTTCTAAGCTTAAGAAATTATAAAGCATGGCGATGCTGTGAAAATAAAATTATTAGTTCTGATTGTTATACTTCGTATACAAAAGAGCGAGAGGATCATCCAGCAAGTGGTGATGGGTCACAGCAACATTAGAAATTTCAGCTCTCACCTGAACCCAGACTATTAATGCTTGTGTTTACAGTCAACTTGCATCTGCATGAAGAATGGCCTTGCTTCAGCAGTTCTGACATCTACAGCTGCAGTTGGGCTGCATCTATTATATATCCTACATTTCTTTCTTGACTGATGCCTTCAATCCTTTTGTCACGGAGACAGAAGAATGTCACATTAACCTTCTGTTTCACTATGATAACTGTGTTTTGTTCAGAATTCAGCACAGTTACATAAAACCAATAGTCTATCCACAGGCTTGTGTTGGGGGTGGTCATTAGTAGCTTTGGCTGCCATAATTATTGAATGATCCATCATCTTGAAAGCCTTACCCTTACGGTTCTCCTTTTATGTAAATCCTCCGCTGCAAGATATGTTTTTCTTGAATTGTAGAAACCGGTCTATGGCCATAGCTGCACTGTCACCCTCTATAGAGGAGGGACAATCCATATGTGGAACAGCACATTGGAAATAACAGCCAAAAAGTGGTGTCTAGGCTTCTGTGCCACACACACACACACGCACAACACACAAAATCAGAAAAGTGGGTGAAGACAGAGATTCCCTTGCCCTAGGTACACAAGTAGCTTAGTAAATAGTCATGGATCAGGGGCACTAGTAAGTCATCTTGATAGACAGAACTGTGCTAATAACCTGATTACCTTACCCATCTCGCAGATACATCTGTGAAGAACCTGTGGGGGTTGGTCCTCTGGGCTCTTAGAGCCAGAAGGTTAACTAAAAAGAAACTGTAGTTTCTACAGGATAGATCTAGCAGTTATTTAAGCCAAAAATTCATGGACAGGAGGGGAGAGGATTAAAATATTTTAGCAGAAGGTAAAATGTATTGCCTGAGTTTGCAATGTAGAATCTTAGACCTTCATAAGTTCTAAAATAAATGTCCTTGAATATAGACTTAGTGTGCCTTCTCAAAGAAGAAGTTAATTATGTCTCTAAGAATAAAGATTTATCTCATCAGAAACACTGGAATATTTCTCACAACTTGTAGTTGTTGTCAGTTATAATGGGAAGAGGATGTTATTGTAACCTTTTATTTAAAGTAAAGCATGTATTTTTAAAATTCAAGCTTTCTGTACTTTGTATATATATATTTAAATAAATAAATAAATATGCATATATTATATATATATATAAAACTATTTTTATTTTTGCTAACCCAGAATGTCAAAAGTACTGAAGCATAACTATGGATGCCAATCTGTGAAAGCTTGTTTGTTATGAGCTGCTTACTCAGATTTAGGGTGGGGAAGGCAGATCAACAGGCAGGGCTGGCCCGGGGAGGGTGCCGGGGGATGGTGCTGCTGGACAGGCTGAGACAGGGCTCCATCTCTAAGAGGTGAACTCTGGAGAATGTGGGCAAGGGAAAACAAGGAAAGAGGCAGAGGAGGAAGAAAACTAGCTCTGGAGCTAGTCTAGAACTAACCAGATCACACTGGCATCTCTGTCTCCTGAAGGTATCATGCTAATCCTGATTTTCCACTTTTGTTCAGTCCAACAAATTGTGTATGTGCCAAAATCTGTGCTGGGTGCTTGGGATACAAAAATCAGTTGAGCATGATTCTTTTGTTGTTGTTCTCAAGTTTCTCAGAACATTTGAGGATTGCCAACTTATTAATTAAATATTTTCACTTTCATTTTTCCTGAGGTATTATTTAATTTTTAAGTTTGTTACCTTTTCTTTGCATACATAATAGAAGCTTATTGGAGAGAATTTTTAAAAATCAGGGGAAAAGTTATTTTTTGGCACTTTGATTGCAAGTTTCCTATACCTTTTTAATTTTTAAAAAAAAAATTGTATTTATTTATTTGAAAGAAAATGAAAGTGAGAGAGATCACAGAGGGAGAGGGAGAAGCAGACTTGCCACTGAGCAGAGAACCTGGGTGAGATGCAGGGCTCAGTTCCAGGACCCTGAGATCATGACCTGAGCCAAAGACAGATGCTTAACTGATTACACCACCTAGGAGCTCCTGTACCCTTTATATGCAGAATTTATCGATACATATTTTGATAGTGGTTTTCTCTTTACTCTTCTCTTAATGAGAAATCTTTACAAATTTGTCATCCTAGGTCTAGGGAGAAATAAGCCTCTGTTTCAAGTGAGGCTTTCTTGCTCAGAGATGCAGTGGAGGCTATCCCAAGTTATAGCCCACAGGCACATTGTCAATACTTGCCCCTCAATTACTGAGTAGAGTGCAGAATCAAATAATGATGAGAGAATAACTTGGATTATGCAAGATGTGATCAGGAGGACAGAAGTCACTCCGGATATTTCAAGCAGGAAGGATTTAAGATAGGGAATTACTTACCTAGAAAATTTTTCAGAAAACCTAAGGAAGTCATGAGCCAAGGTCATTTCAAGCAGTTGTCTCTGTGGCACTCAGGACATGCAAGACTTCCAGGGATCTTCACACATGATCTCAAAGACCCACAGATCCAGAGGGGGTGATTCATAGGAGCAGACCCACAATGCTCTATGAACTCCACTTTTACCTTCTGCCCTCTCATCTACTTGGAGGATGAGAAAGATGGCTCCTCTCTCTCTCTCTCTCTCTCTCTCTCTCTCTCTCTTTTTTTTTAGTTTTGTCTACGTGAGTTTCACTGATGAACTCTAAACTTGAACCTGGGAACCTGGGAAAAGTACTATTCAGACCCTGTTTGTATGACTTCAGTCTCTGTATGTGAAATTCTAAATACCAATGAACAATCTCCGGTATATAATAAAAACAGAAATAATAAAACTAACAGGTAGAGAATGTTACCTTGTTCTAATCCCTTTGCTAGGTATTGTACATGTATTTTCATGGGAGCTAGGTTAAAGGGTCACTAATATTATCCTTGTTTATGGGTCAAACTTGCTGATTTTTAGAAATATTAAGGAAATTTATCAAAGCCCCACCACTAGCATATAGCAGAGTCAGCATGCAAATCCAGGCTTATCTTATTTCCAAGGATGGACTCTACTTGACATTGTATCTGGCTTCTACTATTTGATCAACTAATGGCACAGTGAGATATTTACTTCTGAATAATTAGATGCATTCTATATCTGTCCTCTTGCCATAAAGCAGAAATTAAAAAAATGACAATTTAGAGAGTTCATCAGTTTCCCAGATCTTCACATCCACCCCTTTCATCTAGCCATTTTTATTCCCTCAAAACTTTATCTGTACTTTGGTTAGTAGAAATTCCCTGCTGGTTTTGGATGAACATTGAGAAATTTCAAGTTTCTAGTGCTGTTTCCACTTGGTAATGCTTGTGTGTGTGTTTTCATAAATGTTACATCAGGGCCACAGCTGAAAGGTGTTCATGGTTCTTTTCAATAAAATATATGTCCATTAATAGAGATATGCATTCAGGGCTACAGAGAAGGAGGAGACATGCATTATATGTCTTTCTATTGTGCTACCACAGTAATAAAAAATATCCCATACACTGCTTTTGTATTCAAATAACATGGTCACTATATGCATGGACAGTAGAAAGAAGATGCTTAGCTCTAGGGGTGGTAGATATTAACCCTGGACTGCATGCTGCCCACCTAGGTGAAATTTCTGGGCTTGGTTCTTCAAAATGTGAAACAATATTTTCCTACTTGAGATTGTAGTTAAAGAACAAATGGAATTAAATAGTCATAAAAACTCTGTATAGTTATTAAAGTTTTAAGAATTGCAATTCTTTTGCGCACATTATCTCATTTGATGCTTTCAACCAACCTAAAAAGTAGATAGAACACATAATACATCCTTATTCACAAATGAAGAATCTCTAGTTCAAAAGGATCAAGAGTGACATAGTATGCTCAGTTAATGCATAGCTAAATTTATCTCCTGAGAAGTCAGCATTGTGCAAGAATGAAGACTTTTGCAACCCCTGCTCTCAAGTGTTTTTTGGGGGTCTTTTTGTTTGTTTGTTTGTTTTTAAAGATTTTATTTATTTGACAGAGAGAAACACAGCAAGAGAGGGAACACAAGCAGGGGGAGTGAGAGAGGGAGAAGCAGGCCTCCCGCCAAACAGGGAGCCCCATGTGGGACTCGATCCCGGGTCTCCAGGATCATGACCTGAGCCAAAGGCAGTCACTTAACCAACTGAGCCACCCAAGTGCCCCTCAAGTGTTTTAACTTGGGGACATATAACAGATACATAGGATCTGTGAAATGCCAATTAAATACAGTATATGGTGTGGCAAGCTATATATGTAGAGTGTCCAGATGAGTTGTGCAAATACCCAGTGCTGAATGTGCTTGAAAAAGGGACAGAAGCATACTGAAAAGCATTGTCAAGAAAGTTCCATTGGGGTTCTGGGTGGTGGATAGGAAGCAAGTAAATGAGATGTTGGTCAGAATCCTGTCATGGGTATGTTGCCAAGGCAGGAGAAAAGAACTTTCCATAAACCTCTGCTATACTTTAGAAATTGCACTAACCATGACATACATTAGTTTTCCATTTAAAACGCATCAGAGACCCATGACTTAGGTAAAACTGTCCCTTTTAAACACACACACACACACACACACACACACATACACACACACACGGAAATCAAGGACATGAAGTTGATGTTACCATTCCAAAATCGCTCAATTTTTAGGTGGTAAGGACAGGATTTGAATGCAGTGTTTGACTTTGAAGTCCAGACTTGGGACTTTCTCCTGCACCAAACTAGCAAAGCAATGACTAGGCTTTATCACTTGAGTTGCCCACTCATTTCTCTCTCTCTCTCTCTTTCTCTCTCTCTCAAGATTTATTTATTTATTTGAGAGAGAGCACGAGGGAGGAGTGGAGAGGGAGAGGAACTACATCTCAAGCAGACCCCCTGCAGAGCATGGAGCCCAATGTGGGGCTCTATCCCACAACCCTGAGATCAAGACCTGAGCTGAAGCCAAGAGTCAGCTGTTGAACTGACTGAGCCATTAGGTGGCCCAGTTGCCCACCCATTTCTTCAGCAAATGCTTAGGAAGCACTTCTTATGTTCAAAAGGAGAATCTTGCCTTTCCGAATCTTTGGTGAATGAGAAGACGCCCAAAACCGATAGCTGGGTAGCAGTGTAGCACTTTTCATGCCACTGATCAGGTACGTTGCCAGTATACTAATATTCCATTTGGTGATCTCCTACTTTAGTGCAGTCTTCATAGGGTTTAATCAGGGGATTTCCACCAAAATCATAACTCTTTTTTTACTTGGAGGCACATTATACCACACACCAGAATCAGTAGAACCTCTTGCTCCACTACATAATCAAAGGCATTTTTGCAGACTTTATAATGAGAGCGTGCTTTTCCCTTTCAGGTCTAGAGTTCCCAAACACAGGGCAATAGGGTTTGAAATGACTTGGACGTGAATTTAAGGTATAAAGTACAAACTATTTTAAGCAGTTAGGATAAAGATAATGTGAGAGCTTCCAAGGTAGATGGTTATTGTAAAACATTTGGTTGGAGAATTACTAAAGCAGCACACCTAGGTCATTTCCAATCCACCCAGCATTCTGTAACAGGAGAACAAAATTCTGTGACAAGTGAAAGGGTGCCATCCCCCCCCACCCCAATAGTGTAGCTCAGGAAGTGAGGTCTGTTGCATTACATGAACAGGAGACCTCACAAGGTGTCCACAGGCATACTCCATGAGTCTTGGGTAAATAAGACCAAGAGCTGGTCAGAATGCAGCCATACATCTTCTGCAGCCCTGAGCCCCTGTCTTCCAACAGCATGAAATTAGCTTTCGAGGTGTTGGTACAGGATTTCAGGCATGAAGCTTCAGCATTTTATAAGACAGTGTCCACAAACACCTTAGGCAGAAGATCAAATAACTAAGGATACCCGGTGTCCCGAGTAATACTGATCTGAGCCATGTTAGCTGCCCATTGTTCCGTATTTGTGCATTCTCATTTCAACCATTTTATTCTTGCCATTTTTTGGAATTACAGACATGTTAGGTCTTATTTTCTTGGTTGATTGTTCTCTTGCATTCATCCCCTCTGGTATTAAATTAGGTGCGTAATTCTCTCTCGCTAAATTCCCTTTAAACTTACCTCTGTATTAAAGTAGAGACCCAAAGTAAAATGGCCCTGCAGATCCAAAACATCAGGCGCACAGAGGGCTTTTTTTCTTTTGCCTTAGTTAGATGAGAGCTTTTTGTCTACAGCCCAAGCGATTCCTGCCTGTCTGCTCCCATCTCCTCTTGGCAATGTCTTTATGATGAAGCGTCCACTTTCACCAAACACTCATGGTCCCTGCTGCTCTGCTTCCCATTAACCGTGTGTGTTTCTGCCTGTTTGTCTCCAGATGTATTCGTTAGCATTTTTCCAGTTGAATCTCATCCTGCTATTTCTTGCTCATATTGCTAACCTCTCCAGGGGCCCATATGCTTCCACAGCTCTTGTGCCAAATTCACAGAGCATCTTAATACAAACCTTCCTTCAATGTCTTCACACCAGCCAAAACCACAGGCTCAATGGACTGCCAGTCTGATTTACAACCAGCTCTGCTGCAGCATAATAGTCAGGCACCAGGTTTGGAGTTGAAACATAACCATGCAATTTTCTAGGTCTTTGACCTTAGGCAAGGTGGTTCTACCACCAGACCTCGGCTTCCCTCATGTCCATTCTAAAAATGATAACCTTCCTGCATAATCAGAAAACATGATTATGATTGGTAAGCACTTCCTATGTTCTTTGGCATAGTAGGAACACCTCTCTGTCTCCAGGAATAGCAGAGAAGAACTGAGATTGTTGGTGAACACCCAAGGAAAAGGAGATTGTGCCAGTCAGACAAGTCTGGGGCATTAGTAAAATGACTGCCTTGAAAAAAATAAACTGTGAGGACAAATTGGTTAAAACAAAATTGATGGGCACAGAAAACTGATATTTGGGACAATGTCCTCCTCCTAATTCATTGGAGTTTTGCTGCTTGTGCACAGACTTCTAGTTTCCTGAACACACTGTGTTTGTCCACACCGGCATGCCAAATTAGAATTATTTTTCTGTAGAATGCCTGTCTTTTCCCACATTTTTTTCCTACCTAACTTCTATTCAACCTTCAAGGGTCAGACCAAGTATCCCCTCCTGCAGGAAGCTGCCTTAACCTCCCCAACTGAATTGAACACTTAGACTTCTACACTTCCATATTAATCTCTGCAAATATCTCAAAGCACAAATCACATTACTGTGATTTGGGCTTACCTGCCTATCCCCACACTTGTCTGTGCACTTTCGCAAGGCAAGGGCTACATTCTACTTTTCTTTGTATTCCCAGAGCCAGAAACTGTGTTTGAGACCTAAATAAATGCTGATGAAGTTACATGTGAATGAATGAGTGAATGAATGAATGAGTGAATGAATGAACACAGTAATTTAAAAAAAAATCCATCGTTTTCTTTCAATTTTGGGTAATGGCCATCCAGAATGATGATTTCAGACTTGTTCTTAGGATCATAGAAAGAATAAGTTCCACTGAAAGTACTGCACAGTGGCTATCCACCATCAGAAACAGCACTTGCTATGTCCTCTTTCTACTGCCAGGAACAGAGGAAATCAGATAATTTTTCCTCTGAATCTAGTTTTTGACTGTTTAATAAGAACAGATCAGAAATTGGGGAAGCCAAGCAGCAAGATTCAGTCTGCTTGCTGCAGTCAATTAGTACAGGGGGGAGCTCAGAATGGGCTCACAGCTCAAGGAGGATAAAGACCGTGTCTTTCCATGTTTGGATATACAATGTTAAGCTTATTTAACCTTGGAAGTCTTTCTCATATCTAACTCTTTTCCTTGGAACATTATTTCCCAGATCATCTCAGAGTTAAGAGTGGGCTTCTTTGGGCGCCTAGGTGGCTCAGTGGGTTAAAGCCTCTGCCTTCAGCTCAGGATCCTGGGATTGAGGCCTGCACTGGGCTCTCTGCTCAGCAGGGAGCCTGCTTCCTCCTCTTTCTCTGCCTGCTTCTCTGCCTACTTGTGATCTCTCTCTCTCTGTCAAATAAATAAATAAAATCTTAAAAAAAAAAACGAATGGGCTTCTTTGACCATCCTTTATAATGTGGCTCCCTATCTCTCCACTCTCTGTAACAGTATCAAAGTTCATTTTCTTCCTATCATTTATAACTTTATAAACTTACCTTGGTTACTCGCTTATATCTTTCCCCATTGTTCTGTGTCCCTTATCCCAGGACTCTAGGCCCCATGAGAACAGAGATTCTTTTTTTGACTTAGTAAGTAATTAATAAGTATTTGAAGACATACTGATTCATTTCTCATGCTGTAGTGTTTCCCTTCTTCTTTTGCTTATTCGTTTAATAGTTATCAAGCACTGATTGTGTGCCAGGCACTGATATAATACTAGGGGTGAGGTGGTTAATTTGAGGGAAATTAACTTAGAGAATTTATGATGGAGAGGGCCATCTTTGGAAATCAACTATCTCTGAAATCTCAAGGTAGGTCAGTAACATAAAGTAACATATGAGAAGTATGTATTTATCAGAAGTCCTTATTTTTCAACAGATAGGGATATAGTAAGGTGAGAGAAAAGCTAACTATGTAGACATCTTTACCTAGTATAATCCTGGCTTACAGATAAGAGGTTGCCTACACAATCCATTTACCTATTTGTCCTATTAATCCCTAGGCACATATTTAACCTGAACTGGATGATAAACCCATGGGAAAGATCAAAAATCTCAAGCTATAGATTTTTTTTTTAAGATTTTATTTATTTGACAGAGAGAGAGAGAGCACAAGTAGGCAGAGAGGCAGACAGAGAGAGAGGAGGAAGCAGGCTCCCTGCTGAGCAGAGAGCCTGACACAGGCCTTGATCCCAGGACCCTGAGATCATGACCTGAGCCGAAAGCAGAGGCTTTAACCCACTGAGCCATCCAGGTGCCCCTCAAGCTATAGATTTTTAACACCTTTAAACTTGTAGGTCTTGAGTTTTGGGGCAATGAGAAGCTAATCATAATTTACCACAATTGACAGTTTTGCTCTTTTAAATTACGTGAATCTAGAATGTAACCATGGGTGAAATAGGAAATCAGGCACTAAATATCTATTTAATGTGTGCTTTCCATAAAGGTTTTCTACCCTTCTGGAGTATTTTGAAGTCAGTAGCTTGAGGAAGACATAGCATTCTGTCTTGCAATGGAATCTTAAGGCAGGAGGCCATAAATATGAATGAAGAGTATAAGAATGAGAATGAATGCACTTGAACTTGGGTGATGTTCCATTGTCAGAAGCTACTTGAACATCTGAGAGGTGGAACACAGAGAGTGACAATCAGGTGCTATCCAAATCAGACAATGCCATGCATGGCTCTAGCCAAGTAAGGAAAGGAAAAATGGGTCCTTCACTTCTGGTGGTCTCAATGATCAGATAAGTGAATCTATGGCCTTTGATGTGAAAACACCATCAGTGACAAGCATTGTGAGTTGCACTAACAACTTAGAACCTACATTTTAAGAATTTCATTTTATTTTTCTATATGTTCATATTTATAGATACACACCTCAGAGACACATGCTTAAAATAAAGTAACCACACCTAAAGAGATTCTTTTTAAAAGACAAATAAAGCCAAAATTATTTACAACCTTTATTGAATTCTGACACAGGTTCCAGATACAAGACCAGCTAACATGGTGAGGGAATTTTCATGTCAACTTATTTTATCTCTCAGTGTCTCAACTTCTCCCTTCCTCATCATGGTGCAACCATTATAAGTGCAAGGAGGGCCATATCCAGAAGCAGAGAAATGCTGCCACTCAGAGAATCTATTCTTATAGCTACCGAGACAGGATATTATCCCTAGATTTGGGCTACCAGGAAGACTCATCCCCCTATGGGGTGGAAGGTGATGGACAATGATGAGAATTTATCCTCAGCCAGTCCTTCCTATGTTCCTAGCTGCTGGCAACTTCCTCTTTACTATATCCTTACTATACTTGGTCCTCTTCTCCCTGCCGCTCTCCTCAGGATTTCTCCTAGTGTTTAACTCTTAATCCAGAACCTTAGTGGGACATAAAACCACATGTGGAGGGAAAAAATCTTTTGTAGAAAATGAGGCGTGAGACCTGGACTTTACAAAGAACTTCATTCACTCAGCCGTTACTCACCAAATGTCTATTTTATGTTAGGTACTGAGACAGTCTCAACGGTAAGGGTTGCTTAGGCCCTGAACTTTAGGACTCAGTCTAGGGAGGGTTACAAAAAAATTATTGGCCAACTATAATGAAATATGACTATATTGGTATTGAGTCTGTCTCTGAATTTGATTCATGCAAGGTATTTGATATAACCCCAGATTTCTTAACACCCCCCCCCTCCCACGCAATGTATTAAAACTAGGTCTCTCAGGATGGAACCTAGAATTCTGTATTAAAAACACAAAACCTTTTTTTTTCAGGTGATTCTGATGGCCTAGTTCAGACTTCCTTTGGGAAACACCACTCTAATAAATATATGCATGATGGACAGTAGATAAACAAAAAAGTGGTGCTTTCTCAATCTGCTTTTTCCTCAAAGTTTCTCCTTCAACATCTTTGACTTTATAGGTTTCACACTTTCTAAGCTTAGGGAAATGGTTTTATTTTTATTTGCTATCACTAACAAAATGCCTCAGAAGGGCGGTTCCTTTTGCATGTAATATTAGAAAAAAATTAGACTATGTGCTACACATCTGTAGAAAAGTCTTCGACTTTCATGTACTATGGATTTCAGCTCATGTTTTGAGCTTAATAGCAATGTGCTTTAACACCTGGTCTGTGATATATTTTGGAATACATTCAGGAGCCTGCTACTTCTTATGCATAATTTAAAAATATAGGCACCATGTGTCGTTTAATGGAGGAGAAACCACCAACTACAAACTGACCTTGCTTGCTCTTCCATTCAAGTGCTCTAAGTTAATTGTAACTAAGAACAAAATAACATTTTATTAGCAACCATTCCCTGTGATCAACCCCCAAATCCCAATCTCATCCCCTCCTAATTGACTTGACCAGGACCTTTGATGAATACATTTTGTAAAAATGGCAGGGAATTTTCTGTCTGAAGTTCTGTTAACTATCAGATCGGAAGTTTCAGCAGAAAGAAATCGATTGTTTTAGCCTTTCTTTTTTTTTTTAATACCAAGAAACATTTAATATAGATAGAGTCAAAACTGCTTTTGAAAATCTGAATGCCTTGGTTTATACTTCTTTGCTCTCCATTTGGAGAGAGTTCATGATCTAGGTGTAGCCCAATTTTCCCATCTCTAATGTAAGCACAGCTGCATTCATATAGTTAGAAGAAATTTTGAGAGACTAGGAAAAAGGAAATGATATCAAATCTTCTGATTCAGACACCATTATCACCATCACTACTGCTATAATTTGTCCTACCTAATAGAAATTGTGAGTCTGGCCATATGGCCATCAATCCATTTCTTTTAAGACATTACTCCTACAATTCAAGTTATGATAAGTCTTTGAAGGGGTAAAGTTTAAGTCCTGTTTCTTTCCCATTTCTTCCCTGCATAACCTAGAGCCTGTATCTTCTTAGTAGGTATGTAGCATCTACTTAATAAGTCTTGCTAAACCTGTTTGATTAGTTATGATCTTATAGTTCAAAGCTTTGACTTTAAAATATGCTATTGCATAGTTCACAAAGTCTACCCTCATGCAATACCTCACCACCCCAGGATACCTCATATTGAAGGAGATGTGCCATAATGGTAATATAACATTACTATCCTATAAATAATAATACTATTTATTGACTATCCTATAAATAATAATACTGTTCATTGACCTTTACCAGGCATTATACCCAAGGAGCAGGTGTAATTGTATCCAATTTTACATAGGAGGAAATTGCATCTAGGAGTAACTGTGACTTGACCAAGATAAGGTTGAGAACTCAGGAAATCTAATACCATAATTGTCAATCTAATCACTACTCTCTCTGAAGCACAGGTACCATGTTGCCCACTCACCTCTCCTTTACTTCCCAAGCCCCAATTAAATACTATAGTTCTGAGTTCACTACTTTTATATATTGAGTTTTTACATGATATTTCAAAGAAAGCAATTAGTGGATAAACCACTAATGTACATTACAGAGACAAATATCCCGTTATGTGTTCATAAGGTGTCTTTTCTAGAGCCTTTCTTAGTCTTCAGGTAATGTCATAAAAAACTAGTTTTTCATTCAAAAATTATATCATTTATAGGAAAATGCAAAGAAATGCCAATACCTGAACATGCAATAAGTTTCATCCATCATTTAGTTCATGCTAAGCTTTGCATAAGCCACAGGGTTTGGACTGAGCTACCTTTGATTAATACTTGGTGGCTGAATATGCTGATACTCTAAGTTAACTAAGCTTTGATGATGCTGTCATGTTTATGGACTATAAAACACTATAGATAGCAAGATGCACCATTATTTTATGTACCATTAAGAAGGAAAAAATACCGTTGTTAACTATATGATGAAATGCAATAAATGCAAGATGAGTTTCATTTCAGATATCTTAAAATGTGAAAGATGCATCTAGGAATTAATTAAATGTAATTACCTTCAATTCTTTTTGAAACCGTGGTCTTCAACTTCTATCTTAGAAGAGAAATAGTTCAACCACTGTAGATAGAGTTGTGGTTGAGGAAATGAACTCTGGATTTGGACTTCATAGGTTAGAATCCTTGACTCTACCTCGCATAAGCTGTATGATATTCGACAGCTTACTTTCTGTTATTTACTTTAATTGTTTATAAGTAGCAATGAATAATATTATTTACTTCATGGCATGGTGAAGATACATGGGTAATTCACATAAAATTGTTTAACACACAATAAGGTTGCTTAGTACAATATAGGTATTAAGTACTTGTAGTTTACAATCAGATATGAAAATAATAAGGAAGATTATGAGTATTTTCTTCAAAGGTGAAAAATGACCAAAGTCTTTGACATTCCTCCTATCAAAAGGAATTCATTTCTCCACTCTTTTTTTTTTTTAAAGATTTTATTTATTTTACAGAGAGAAACACAGCCAGAGAGGGAACACAAGCAGGGGGAGTGAGAGAGGGAGAAGCAGGCTTCCCACTGAGCAGGGAGCCCTATGTGGGGCTTGATCCTGAGTCTCCGGGATCATGACCTGAGCCGAAAGCAGTCGCTTAACCAACTGAGCCAACCAGGTGCCCTCATTTCTCCACCCTTTGAATATGAGCTTGGCCATATGAATTTCCTTAGCCAGCAAACATAATACAAGCAGAGGGGTGCCTGAGTAGCAGAGTTGATTAAGCGTTCAGCTCTTGATTTCCAGTCAGGTCATGAGCTCAGTGTCGTGGGATCGAGCCCTGTTTCTGGCTCCGTGCTCAGCAAGGAGTCTGCTTGAGATTCCCTGTACCTCTCTCTCCACTCCTCCCTCTGTTTATGCTCTTTCTTGCTCTATAAAATAAATCAATAAAATCTTTAAAAAATAATAGAAGCAAAAACTTGAAAAGCGTTATTTTCCACCATCATTTGAATGAATCAGTGGATGATGAAAGACATGTAAGCATCACTCCAGGTGACACAGCCAACCATTGGACACAGGAGAAAAACACTACCCTCTATCCCCAGCTTGCCACATGCCAGACATGTGTGTGAGGCCATCCAAGACCAAAGAGCCCTCATCTGATCTATTGTCTGACTGTAACTGGATAAATAACCTCAGGAAATCATAGCAGGAGGACTGTCCAACAATCAAGTTGTTTATCCACATAGTTTCCTGCTCTTAACTATTGCTATTTTAAGCCACGATATGTTAGAATAGTTGTTATGCATCAGAACTAACTGATACAACTACAGAGACAAATATTTCCCTGTGCCTGCTTTTCACTGTTCCTCTTTTTAAGCGTGAAGAAAAAGTCTTACTGGCCTTATTGTTTTTTTTTTTATATTTTTAAATGAAGGTCAATATGTGTAAAACCCTACTTTAAGTCTATTAAGTACTTCAGCCAGAGCTCAGAACCTTTCACATGTTTTCATTATTTTTTGTGGTAGAAACAGATTACAGTTCCTTTGCAGTTATAATTTTTAATTTTGAAGCATTTTCAATAGTAAGGAGATATTTCAAATAGAGGTATACAGTAATTTCTCAACATCTCTGATTTGGAGTGCTATGATAAATAATAAAAACATGGGATGTGTAGGTAAGCATCACATTGACAGTTCAAAACTTAAAAATGTCTTTGAGAATCTGCTCATTTAAGTTGTTTTCTAAAGTAATAACAGGCCATTTAAACCTGGTCACAATTAAAAATGAATCCACAGGAGAACCTTGGCACGTAGGAACAATGCAAATCCCTGATGGTATCAAACGAACTGCAAAATGAATGTGCTATGAACACAAACCCCAGAAGAAGTGCGTTTAAAATGCTAAAAATCGGGGCACCTGGGTGGCTCAGTTGGTTAAGCGACTGTCTTCAGCTCAGGTCATGATCCTGGAGACCCGGGATCGAGCCCCATATCGGGCTCCCTGCTCGGCAGGAAGCCTGCTTCTCCCTCTCTCACTCCCCCTGCTTGTGTTTCCTCTCTCGCTGTGTTTCTCTCTGTCAAATAAATAAATAAAATCTTTAAAAAAAAATAAAATAAAATGCTAAAGGTAAGCCCTCAGAAGACACTGCCCTTCTGGCACCAACTTAAACAGCTCAATCTTTCATTACCCTTGAGAAGTCAAATCAGTCTTTTCCTGAAAGTCCTGAAAGTCCATGGAGGACTAGTGAATTTTATGCTCCCCATTTAGGCAGGCCAGCCCTAGTGAAGTTACAAGATGAGGATCATTAAAAATATATGTTTTAAGAGTATCGAAATCCACTGACTTCACAATAAACAGGACTGAATAACAACAAAGCAACAATATTATGTTCGATTTGTTGTGTGTTTGCTGTTAAAAAAATGTCTATGAGATTCATTTTAGAAAATGTATGTCAGCATTTGCCACATTTCATTAATGCAGGAAACTCTTCCCTGAAATTGGGGATAGCTTCAGAAGTGTCTGCCTTAGTGTCATATGTTTATTTTCCATAGAATTTACTGAAATGTTCACTTTATGTAAAAAGATAAAACATATTTATGTGAAATTATAGTTATGGCATTATTATCATCAAATTATTAGTAGTAGACTTAGTAGTAATACTAAGAGCATGCAAAATTATTGTGTAAACACGAGTTGTTTTGTCCACTAGAGTTACTTCATGGAGCTACTCTCCTCACCTTCCCCATCCTGTGTCTTTTGATAGCATCCTTGTCCTATTGCAGCTACAGAGTAAAAACCTTTCTGGCAGGTAAATGTGCTAATATGTTTGCATATGTGCTTTTACAGCATATTTTTCTTGCTTCTTTTTCCATCTTCATGGCCAGCACAGTGCTGAGCATAAAGAAGGTAGTCAATATAATGTACTGGCTTTGAGGACAGCACATTCTCTGAGGATGATAATGCCAGCTAAGAAATGAGGTGTTTTTTTTTTTTTTTAATTCTGAACATTCTAGAATTTCATGCATGTACCGAATCAAAAAGAATACCTCCTTCTGGCACCAATGACTTAATTGGAAATTATTAAGACTCCTTTTATTAAAAAAAGAATTCTAGAAAAACTAGAAGACACAAATTAAAATTCTCTCACAATTCTTTTTGCCTTCTAACATTGACAAATGAAAATTTGCAAGGAATTTTCATACCAAAGTTTTATGATTATTGAATAAGCAAGGAAAGGACAGATCTAAAAATCTATGAGATTCTTCCAAGAAATTTTTCTCCTGTTTTATGCACCATCTCATTACTTGTTTGTTTGTTTTTGATTTCTTACCACTGCAAAGAAAGTTGTGTCTTCATGTTTTGCACCAAAAAATAGGTTAGTGATAAGAAAGTTTCCATCATACTTATACATGTTTTTGTAATATGTCATTAAATATTTATATACCCATCTCTTCTACACATCACTGAGTTATTCTAGAATGTATACTTCTACCTTTTATCTTTTGTGACTGGCATAGTACCAGTAGCATAATGCTTTAGTTATCTATTGCTGCATAATAAAATACCCCCAAATTTAGTAGCCTAAAATAACAGCACTTTCTTTTGCTCATAATTCTGTGAGTTGATGGACATTTTTCTGCATACTGTTGGGAGCTGAACTGTGGCTGGAAAGATCAACATGGCCTCATTCAGGTTTGTCTAGCATGTTGGCTGTTGGCCAGGCAGTTCAGTTCCCCTCCACATGGTCTCTCTTCTTCCATTAATCTAGACCAGATTTCCTAATGTACAGTGACTAGATTCCAAAAGAATAAAGCTGAAGCTGCCAGGCTTCTTCAAGTTGGGCCCAGAACTGGCACAGTGTCCCATCTGCTGCATTGTATTCATTAAAGAAAGTCACAAAGCCAGACCAGATTCAAGTGGAAGTGAAACAGAGTCCCTCTCTCGAAGGCAGGAGGTGCAAACTAGTTCCTGGATGCAAAGAATTTTTGGTGGATATCTCTGAAGGCAATCTTAATCAGTTTTTGTTTTTTTTTTTTTGGCTCTAATAAATATTTGTTGAATGAATAACTGAGCCACAGGAAAACCCAGTTAGGATGATAACCAGCATTGAGAAGCATCAAATACTGGACAGAGAACAACATATTTTTTCTTCCTCTTCCCCTTGTTCTCTTCCACCTCTCTCTTTTTTTTTTCATTCATTTGCAAGTTGTGAATAATGAATATGCATTTGCCTGAAAGAGAATGAAGTCACTGACATTTCAGATAAAGGAATCCCCTCTATTCAAAAAACTAGGACAATGAAATTACATAGTGGGTCCGAAGAACAGCAAGTAATTGGATTTGGCCAATGAAATGAGATGTTTGTAGAGGAATGGAGGGGCAGGAAGACAAGAATGTGTGAGGGGCTTGTACATTACAGAAGGAGATTAACATCTGTTCTTTAATCATTACAGAGTTGAATGATTAGAAGTAGGATTACATCATGACGATCATGGTGAATTTTTCCAGTGTATGTCTAAAATGGATTATTTATGGACTCTAGTGAAAACAAATGTCACATCTGCCTTATTTTTTGCTAGGCCTTCTCTTAAAACTCTGCCATAATGTACCTAACATATGCTAGGTAATGTTAAATTAGCTTAAGAAGGTTAGATACTTGATTGTTAAGTGAATGAAGCTATCATGTGCCAGATTGTTCAGAAGAACCTGAGTATGAGGGAGCTCATGCACAGGATTTTTTTGCCATTAGCTGAAGTCCTAGGTGATGAACTTTGCATATAGACTTTGGGCCATGAAGAAGATGAATGGATCAATATGAGATCTTGTTCAGTAACCCTTTCACAAGGAAAACTCTGCATAGATCACATCACTTTATTTTATTTTATTTTATTTATTTTATTTTATTTTATACCCAAGACATATTCTAAAGAAATATTTTCCTATTAATTTATTTACACAATTAAATGTAACTTGCCTCTATTATTTTAACTCATTATTTTACTATGTCATAAGTACTTTATTTTTGACATTTTACTTGTTTTCTTTATCTCTTTGAATTTTGGCATACCTGGAAGAAAGACTCTCATTATGTACTTTGCCTATACATCATGTTATGATTGATCTGGAGGGAATGATGGACAACAGTTCACTTTTTCACATTTAAAATTTTCTAGGCACAAACCACTTTTTTGTACATAATTTGATTATAATATTGATCCTCATTACAACTATATGAGATTTGTTGGTTGGGTATTAGAATCTCTTCTACAAATCCAAAGGGGGGGGGAGCTGAAGTTTTGATTACTTAAGCAACTGCTGGTATAGAACTTATGCATTTGTTCTGATTTCAGAGAAATTACTCACAATGAACCATTTAAGTAGAGCTAAATAAAAGATGGATTCAGTGGAATTTGGAACTGACCTGAACTTCTTCTTGTATCTGACATCTGGGTTCTTTGCTCCATGACCCGTGGCTTGCCAATTTCATGTTTCTTAGTAATTTCTTATTTAATGCTTCAAGCTGAATACCTTCCAGGTGACCAAGACCAAGAGCAGCAAGAAGTACATATTTCTCCTTCAGATCATCTGACTATTAGGACCACAGGCCAAATCCAAATTTATATAATTTTGTAATATACAGGAGTGCCCCGTTACCATGCTTCAGCTTGCGCAGGGCTCCAGACATGCCTGTGGCTCTGCCTGCAGCATCCCAGACAGACTTTGGACATAAGTTGGGGAGCAGACTCTGGATTTTAAGAGACCATCTACAAGCATTTGGAGTCCATTATTCTATAAACTGATAACAAATTCCACTGAGTATTAGAAAAAATGTAAATTTGGCTCAGATCTCCTTATAGATTGTCACATACCCTGATCAATAGAACAGTGATACTTAAGGAAGTGGTGGTAAGATGAAAATATGATGATTTCTTTCCAAAAATTCTTTCTTCTCAGAAGGGAGTGCTTTGTAAATGAGAAATGAGGAGCTACCTTACTGAGCTTCATCAAGAATGTACCGAAAGAATAAACTCAAATGGGCCTTTCCTATTATCATTCTTGCTTAGATCTCTTTCCTTTACTCTCCTTACTCTAGTGTGTTCATTTTCACATTTCCCACAGCCTCAGTTATTCTTTTATTTTAATCATATGGATGGACCCAGGATGATTTTTAATTCAATATATTCAGATACAAGTTCATTCTGGAGAGACTGAGTAGCACTGGAATGCATTAATCCTAGTATTAACCTGTCTTCCCTCTGCCTTCCTAGTATGAAGAATTATATTGTAAATGAATTCATGATCACATTTCTAAAGATGTTACTTTGGAGGTTGATCAAGTTACTTTAGCTGTCTGAGTATTCAAAGTTGTAGTTCTAATGCCCTAGTACTGGTCAACTAGATGTGAATTATAGCCTCTCATACATACATATTCACACACCCACACATACACTCTCCTTTACAAAGTGGCCACTACTCATCCTGATTTCTTATTCACAGGTAATATTATGGAATATCAGTATGGATTGATTATTTCTACTCCTCAGGTTTCCACTAAGAGATATTTTCCCTTATGCTTCAAGCTTCTTGCCCCATTCCCTCACTCCTTTCTAGGAAAAAGGGAGTGTATTATAAGTAATACTATGGGGAACAGAAACGAAAGAGGTGAAACCATATGCTTCGCTATTTCTCTTTGGGATGTGCTTGCCTGCAGAGAGTTTATGCTTTGGTCTGTCCTTGGGCATGTGGTGTGCTAACCTGCAGGTGAGGCCCATGGTTTCGAGGGTGCTTGCAATGTGGTCCTTTAAATTCAAGGATGTAGTATCACCAAGTCTACTTGATTAATAGTCTTAAATCCATATTCTCCACGCTCAACTTTGAGAGTCATACATGTGATATATTCATCTCTATCATCCTTCATTTCTCTTCCAATGTGATCAGAACTTGGATAGAGAGGAAATTGATTAGTCTCCTTGAGCTGCAACATGTATGACTGAATTTTTCCTCTATAGCTTGTTGTCAGGCTCCTCTGAATGCCTTTCTATGTGAAGAGAATGAGCTTGTTATGTCCTCTTTTGCTCCAGTTAGTACACTCCTATTAATGCCTTCCATAGAACTGGAAAGAAAAGTCCTTTTCCTAAGATATGCATGATGGTGATTAATATAACCATAACTGCTGACAAATCTGAACAGAACTGTGGAAGCCCAGAAGAATGCAATTTATTTGTAATTTTCCTATAAGCCACTCTTTTTTTCTTGGATGAAGGAGAGGTACCAGAATAGAGTGTGATTGCTTTTAATTATTTTTCTTTCATCAAGAGAGTCTCTTTGTTTGAAGATTTATTTTAGTCCAATATGTCAAAGAGATAAAAATTAGGCCATCATAGTTAAGTGGGGTGAAAGTCCACAGTTAGGTATTACCTCCTTTTCCAGTATAATGCCTCCATGATACCTTTAGAACATATGACTAGAACTCATAAAAAGACCCGAGGAGAAAGATCACTTCACTGGAAGTCAATCGCATGAGAATTTATGTCTGTAAATACCTCAGTGAACAAGGACATTTGAACTGGTCCACTTATTTTCTCATCTCCTATTAGAGACAACTGGTCTTTTAAATGCCTCTGGCTTATAGAATTAAAGATAATATTTTTAAAAGTAGAAGATGACCCAGTTTCTAAATTCCTGTGGCACCACATTTCAACATTCCATTCTTTAATTTTCTTCAGTGTCTAAAATGGTATACCTGGCACAGAGCTGATAGTCAATGACTGTTTGATGACTGACTGACTGAATGAATGAATAGAAAAGGCTGATAGCTGTCCTTAGGTGCTGCAGAGTGCAGGAACCAATCATGCAAAATGCAATAAAGAATCTCCTTCAGAAAGTTCTCTGTTGACTTTCAAAGATCAGAAATCTATAGATCTAAAATTACCTTCTCCATTTTCAAAGGTAAATTTTCACAGAGAAATCCCTGTCTGTTGAAATATGACTCTCACCTACTGAAAACACCTGTTCCTGATAAATTTGGCTTCTTTATCCTGCCAAGACATTGTGAAGAGATTACCCATAGGCTTCCAGAACAAAACAAAAATACAAGGAAAAAAACATTGTTTCATTTAGGTGGCCAGACTACTTCTTAATGAGAAAAAAATCTTTTTCAGGTGTATCTAAGTTTCTAATTTCAACCACCTTTTTTTTTCTTTTCCTGTATGAAATAAATGTCAGGACTTTTTTTTAAAAAAATGAATATTTTGTCTCCTCACCCCCATCCATATTACCTTGCACCTCTAAACCATAACTGTCGACATTCACAGGAAGACCGTGAATAAGAGAGTAGTCTAGCATCATTCTTTTATATTTGTGGCTCCCAAAATGTGTGCTGAAGTGCTCCAGAGCACTATGGAAAATTTACAGAGGGCTTTGTAGGATAATTTAAATGTCTGGGTGAAATACCTTTGTTGGACGTTGTCCAAACTACTACTTCAAAACAATTCACAGTTGCAATATTAGTTTGAACTACTTTCCTTTAGTTGATGTCATATCTTTACATGACTGGGCTTCAGGAGGTTCCTATAAAAACAAGGTTCACAGTCAGGCCTCAACTCTTCTAGGACTTATAATGGGGATGAAGCCTAAATGGCTCTTTCTTGTGAACCGGTGAGCTTGTGTTTTTATGTAATATCTAGTTACTGTCATTCAT
The DNA here is from genome assembly GCA_004023965.1 of Spilogale gracilis. Classification (NCBI taxonomy): domain Eukaryota; kingdom Metazoa; phylum Chordata; class Mammalia; order Carnivora; family Mephitidae; genus Spilogale; species Spilogale gracilis. Next base: position 26,058 of record PITA01018329.1, read on the forward strand.
AAACATGGGAAAGAAGAGTTGCAGAGAAGACATAATAGAGAGAAAATTGATGCTCAGCTATCTAGAAATTAGAGAGCATGTGCCACAGCCAGGGTCTACTACCAAAGGGAGAGGCTATAGGTAAAATATAAGAAGAAATCATGCAGAACATCATGTGAATCCTCCATGGGCAGTAGTGCTTCAGAAGTCACTGGAAAAATGCAACACAAAGATTGGAAAAAGGCATAAAACACAGTGTGCCTTCCATAGAGTGAGGCTTGAGAGGGGGCCACTGCTGTTCGATCTCCATGGCTGCAAGTTTGGCACACTGGGCAGGAAAGCAGAGAGCACTATGAGGGGTACCTCTCCCCATGTTCAAGGGGAAGGAATTCCTTCCTTGGTTTGTAATCAGTGAACTTGTCAGGAAAGCAGAATTGGTAAGGAATAAAAGAAACATTGGGAACATATAAGAGACTCCATCTGGGGACACCCAGATACCTGGGGGTGGGCAGGGTTTAGTGCTATTACATCAGCAAGTTAGGGTGATTAATATGTTAATATGAGCACAGTTATGTCCACAAACTCCTGGGTATGATTTTTTTTTTCTTTTGGCACAATTCCCATTCCCAATAGAACACATTTCTTCCTCTGCTGTGCCTTGTCTTTTTCCCATTAACTGTAGGGGTATAGAAGCAACACTTCCATAAGGCCGTTTCACTTCTGTGTCCATCTGCCTGTCTTTCTGACTATACTGTAAGCTCTTTGAGGGCAGGCACCGTGATCTTCTCTGTATTTTTCTTCACTGAATACAGTGCCAGGAAAAAGAGTAGATGCTCATTAATGCTAATTAACTAGAACTGAATTGCCTCAGCAACCTTAGAGAGAATTGGATGACTGAAGTATTATTTTCTAATTTGCAACTAAGAGGCAACTAGCAAGCTTCCTCATAATCAAAGAAGTGATAACTATCAAAGCGTTATTAATCAAAATGTGTTTTATTTCCTACCAGGCTTTACTCATTAGGAAAATGAGGGAGGGGATTTATGTGCAGGCATAAATCAAAATTTGTGATGCTAAAAGAGTTGCATGCTGCTAGAACCAGACAAATGACCCCCAGTTTAAAAGAAACAACATTTAAACCTCTCTGTGCATAGAATTCTTTCCAAGAACACTCAAGCTTTCTGTAACTATGGAAATGTTGAAACAAGATGTAATATTGAAGAAGAGAAATTTACTTCCACATTGAAGCCTTGTTTGTATCTTTTCTATATAATTCCAAAATTATTTGGGTTTTCTTCTTTATCATGTTTTTGAAGGGCCCCTATAGTTTATACACATCAATAATAGAACTAGGAATTGTGTTGAAAATAAAAATAAATAAAAATTGCTTTCTTTCTATTGAAAGTCATGAATAATGAATATTCTTCTCGTTGACTAAACTTCACCATATTGCAGGAAGGAGCTAGGGCATCATAATATGGAAAGACTGGCAAAATCGGCCCATGCCTGGGAACTAGGTGTGAATTTCAGTTATAACTGGATTCCACAAGTGCACTGTCTATAATGGTGAACATAGTTCTGCCTTTGGTTTTGCAGCTATAGCTAGAAATGTTACTGGCTGGAACATCCCTTACTTGAGACAGAAGTGAGGGTAATCGATAGAAATGTAGGGAGAAAACCTGATATGGAATATATGATCTCTAATTGGGCTTCTGTTTTTGAATTCTTCCTTTATAAAATAGAAGGGAAAGGACAGTTTTGTAGATGCCTTAGGTAGCATAGATAATTCTTAAAGATTCATTTGGTCGTAGCCTTAAACCCCACTAAAATGTCCTTTATATTCTCAGATGTTCTGCAGGGGCTCATCAGTTTCATACTAGTTCCATTTAAGGATGCTCATAAGTTACAGCCTAGTAACAGTATATTTTGACTATACCATTTTCAGTTTGCTCTTTGTATACCTAACTCATTTAATTCTTACAAAAATCCTATGAAATAAGTATTAGTATTACCATTTTCCCACGAGGAACCTAAACTTAAGGAATTTAAGAAATTTCTTCAGTCCTTCATGTGGTTAAATGGCATAGCTGGATCTTGAGCCACATATCAATGAATAACATTGATTCACCACTGATTTTATTGCAGCAACCTTCACAGAAACAGAACATGGCTTGTAAAAACTCAAGTAGTTCAAGTCATCAATGAGGGATGATAAAGTCCTAGATGGATTTGCAACTTTCTGTGCTAATTCAGATTTTCTACATTTCTGTCTCTGGGCTAGACAAAGATATATTCTCTTATTCCAAGAATTTCTAGGTCTAAGGGGAGGAAACATTCATAAGTTCTGAGCTATGAAAATTCATGAGAAGTGCTATAAGGAGATATACACAATGGCATGAGGGGTTCAAAAAAGGAGAGATTAGCTCTGAGTTAGAATATCTACTAATTTTACTTGAACTCAAAACAAGACCTGGCTGGGGCGCCTGGGTGGCTCAATTGGTTGAGCTACTGCCTTGGCTCAGGTCATGATCCTGGAGACCTGCTCAGCAGGAAGCCTGCTTCTCCCTCTCTCACTCCCCCTGCTTGTGTTCCCTCTCTCAGCTGTGTTTCTCTCTGTCAAATAAATAAATAAATCTTAAAACAAACAAAAAAAAAACCCAAAACAACAACAACAACAACAACAACAACAAACAACAAAAAAAACCAAGACCTGGATGGAATAGGAGACTTTGATAGGTAGAGACAGAATTGCCAAATCTCATAGGCAAAAAGGCAGTTTAAACAATGGTGTGAAAGCAGTGAGTGAAGACTCTGGTTCAGCAAGGGATATTTTAGGTAAAGACTTGGGATAGGATATATAGAAAAGGAGATGAAAGATATGGCTAGGATCTTAATAGATATAAAACAAGTTGTTTGATATGATTTCTCCTTTCCATTTAACATATTCCTGGAATTTCTAACATTAAGATTTAATTACCATACTTGAGAGAGATGTTGATCAGAAGATTTAAAAACTTTTTAAAATGTTTAAAGAGACTAATGTCCAACATATTAAAGGTAATAAGTAAGTATTCATTAAGTTACTGAATAATCAAACCATTAATGGCTATCTAGAATTTGTGATGGAATTTCAAAGTCACAGTTTTTTATTGTATAGGTAATATGAATTAAATTTTAATGAGTTTTAATTATAAGTGGTTCCAAATGTGAATTTTTTTCCATAATAAAGTATGTTCTTGTTATTACCAGAGTAGTTCATATTTGGTAATGGCTGGCATTGCTGTTGGGTAGTCCATTTAATCATGAAGTGATTGATTTTCTTTTCCTATTCTACTTTCAAGGGGATTATTTCTACCAAATATAATTGCCCTTTAGTGAACAGTGTTAGTTTGATGTACTGTGAACTTCCTTGGGGATGATCAGCCTCTGTGAATAGTAGCATTAATCTAGTACAGAAACATTAGTGGCTTGTAAGGATTAATTCTATTTTAAGAACCTTTTATGAACCTTGAGTGTACACATGCTCCATAATAACTTGTTCCCAATTTCTCAACTGTCACATCTTTAATTTGGTCATTCACATTGTTTCTTCACAGTTGTTGATTCAAAAATCTGCTATACATTCTTTACATAATATTTTCAACCAACCCTGCCTTTCTGAGAATGAAAAATGGATGACAGGAATTCCATTGGTGTTTAAAGCACATGCATCAAAGGTAGAATGGGTCTTTTGATCTTCCTTCCTACTGCAGCAAATAAATAGCCCAGGTTTTTCCTGATTAAGTTCTGTTTCTTCTATGTTGTGAGCAGAAATTTAGGTTTAAATTTTAGATTCATATTTCTAAAACAATTATCACTTCACCTGGGCCTTCCAACAAGTTAATCAGTGGTTGAACTGAGATCATCATCACCTCATCAAGCAATTGCACAGAGTATCTGCTATTTCAGTTCCAGTGGAATGAAGCTGCAGCAGATGGAGATGGAGGGAGTCTCTCCTATCCAACTCATCACTAGTCCTAACTCATCAAGGAACCAGTGGGCTTTCTTCCTGGAACTTACAGTTGATGCATGAAAGCCATATCATTTTCCTATTTAGCATGATGGATTATAAGATCCACAGGGAAAATATTTGCATTGTGTAATGATCATAGGCAAGAAATGTTTTTCTTTATAGAGGGCTATTCAACAGCAGACTTGTGATGCCTGTCTGTCTCTGGCAGGAGAATTAAAAATAAATAAATAAAAGAGAAGCATAGTCTAATATTATGCTTGGGATTAATTATAATTTGTCCCACAGTATTTAGAACCTAAGTCTGGAGAGGTTAACATAGGAAGTAAACTCCTTAAAAATAAATGACTTTTCTATTGACAGTTTGCTGGTTATGACATCTCTGGGCATAATAGCCTTTTTATCCAAAAAGATCCCCAAATTGAATGTGAGGACAGAGCTGAGCTTTGGCTCATTATCATTTATCGCATCTCAGTTCTTATGGGTGATAGTATTGTTTACTAGCACACCAGAGTAGCTCTAAGCACTTAAGAGAATATACGTGTCATTTGGTTATAGGAAAGCTTACATTATAACCACCCACTAGTAAATATTTTCTGGCTGAAGCCCAACATAGACTACAGGAACCTAGTAAATTAATGAACCATTTACTCTTTTTAAAAATAATTATTTGTGTTTCAAGTAAATCTTATGTGTAGAAAGCTATAGCTTTTGAGATAGGAGGCATCCAGAATTTGAGAAATTGAAGGAAATCAGCATGCCAATGTATCACTGGTGGCTGAATTCAATAATTCACTTTTTCACATACACAACTCTTCAATAATTTTGATTAAACATATTTCATGAGGATAATGCTGTGAAAAAACACAAGTTTAAATGATAAGATTCCTTTATGCAAGAAGGTTTAAGGCCATCATTCAATGAACTATGATGATTGGTTTAGTATTTGAGGGCAAAAAGAGGAATAAAGAATTTAAGCTCCAGCAAATTAAGCACCATGCCATCTTTCAGCCACTTCTTTGGCCAACCTAGGGGCAAGAATACAGCAGACACTTGCCCAAAAGCTCAAAGATAATGGTGATGCCAAGGTCATGAGTCTGGACTTTTCTGTACAGTGATCCCATACTTCTCATAGTTATGTAGAAGGAGAATAGTGGATGCTTCAGGATAATAATGACCTTGTTTTAGTCAATAAATCCTTTCTTAACAAATTATTGGTGAAGTTGGGGTGAGGGTAAATGACCGGTAGTTAATTTGAAGAACTGTAAATCTTTGGAGCAAGCCAGGAGAATGGTGTACCTCTGTGTACATTTCTTACTTCTAAGTCTTGCTTTTCATTGCTCTAGAAGGACATTTTTGAAAGTTAACAGACATCATGCAGAATCCTCTAAGCAATTCAACTTTTTTAAAGGCAAATATGTTAAAAAAAACTATCTAATTAATATTCTGCTTTGTAACTTACATAATCCATATTCAATTGCTTAATGAGTTTTTGATTGTCACAATGTTCCTTGTATGTACTTGAAGGTGAATTGAAAACAAAAGTAGTGGAAAAATATAGTGAATACCCAAAAGCCTTAGAAAAGTCACTCAATAAATAAACAATGTTTGATATATAGATAGTATATTTAAAATATATATTACTACATTTAATTATTCAAAGAACATCAATCTTGAAGTGGGACTCAAGAAGAAATATATATAACATGGGCTTCAAAGATTGTATGTTTCTTTAAATTACCAGAATGAGACTGAGAAGAAACAATGCATGATTGTATATATACAGTTATAAATAATATAGTAGAGGTTTTCTCCCAAATCCCTGATATTTTAACATATTCTTAAATAATATGACCTAGTTTTTAGGGGAATTACAATCATGGTAATCTGTCATAACAAAGAAAGTAAAAAATCCTCCAATGGACCATTCATTACATCACTGTACATACCATTATATTATCATTTAACATATTATACTATGATTATATATTTTGACATTTTTATTTCTTATTAGACCTTTGAGTATTATCATTATATTTTTATAGATTTCACTCCTTACATGGGTTCTGTAAAAGAAATGAATATTTATTTGATAATTTATTAGATATTAATACCATATTAATTTGCAGAACTTACCTTATTCTTCTGGTTAGTATTATAAAGGAAAAAAAAACAGAAAATCAGAGCATTTCATTTTTTTTGAGGAACAGCTAGATCAACATTACAACATTTATTTTTGTCTAACATTTCCCAGCATTAAAATAAGCAAACATTGAATGCCACCAAATACCTGCTAGCGATTTATTACACAATGGCTTGTTCTGGAAAAAAAAAAAAAAGAAGCAGTCAAAATTCCTAGGTCCTCTAAAAGCCATTCTGAGTATGACATACTGATAGGATGTTCCTACAACTAGTCAGGAAAAGAAGTCTGACTGTTTTATTTGCATAGCAGAATGTTAGTTTTGCCATCTGGTCATTTTATTGGTCAAAGACAAAGATACCTGTAGCTCAGCATAGTATATTGAATTGATCTTGACTGGATAGTTATTGAGTCTCCAAATATTTTCTAGAATACTTATTTTCAGTTATTGTATTTTAAATATTAGTTTGTTATAAATTACCTCAAATAATTTTGAAAATATCCATGGTATAGATTATGTCCATACAGTGCTCATATCTGTTTATGTGACAAGATATATGTACTTATAATAATACCTAGCTATGCGATTTTTTGTATGACTATCTAGTCATGAAAACTTGAGACCTCAAGAAACTTTGAAATGAAAGAGGTATAGTGGATCTTGAAACATGGTTAGGATTTGGATACACACATATTTATTCAGAATTTTATGTGAGATTAACTAGATCCTCTCTTATTTTTTTTTTTTTTGTTAAAGATTTTATTTATTTGACAGAGAGAAACACAGCCAGAGAGGGAGCACAAGCAGGGGGAGTGAGAGAGGGAGAAGCAGGCTTCCTGCCGAGCAGGGAGCCCGATGTGGGACTCGATCCCGGGTCTCCGGGATCATGACCTGAGCCGTAGGCAGTCGCCCAACCAACTGAGCCACCCAGGTGCCCCGATCCTCTCTTATTCATGGCAGAGAAGAATGGACTGTATGACTGCTTACTGGAGGTATAATAAAGTAGAAATAAAAAAATAAAATTATTAAGTAATCTCTACACCCAACATGGGGCTTGAGCCCATGACCCCAAAATCAAGAGTCACATGCTATACCAACTGAGACAGTTGGGCTCCCCAAAATAAAGAAAATTTAAATACAGTCTGTAATAAGTGTCTTTTAAAACTAAATGTTCTTGGCATCTTTTTTTGAAGTCTTTCTCAGCTTGTTTATTAACTTGGATTTTTAAAATATGGTTTGAAAAAAAGGAAATAATCATTATAGGTAAAGTAACCAGAATGGAATTTCTTCCTTGGTATTATTTTTTCATAGTTTCTTTTATATTTGCTATCTAAGACTTTGTCATAAGGTTCTTTCTGACCTTGATGGGATAAGTCAATGATCTACCATCTAATTCCCATTTATTTAAGGTTATTTCTTAAGTATGGTGTTTATAATACATTATACATCTAATTTACTCTAATTCCTACTTGTGGGGTTCTCTTGCTAATTTAGTAGCCTTTATTGAACCCAGAGAGAATTGCTAGCTCAATGATTGCCAGGTCTTAATTAATTACAAACTGCTTTGCATTACCTGAGACCTATGGATTTATGGTTAGAGAGGAAGTATCTTACAAAGGATCATTGGGGCAGATGCTAAGGAAGTCTTTGGACCTCAAGAAGATATGGAAATAGAAATCTCTCTGTTTTGCTTTTGTAAAGCATGGGTCTTGTCAATGCAACTATGTCTGTGTTTGGGAAGATTTATTCTCTGCTTCTCATATTAACATGTGGAAAGTCTTCAGTTAGATTAACTCTCCTGGCTTTTCTCTCCACCCACCTATCCCTACAAGAGGAGGAGTATGTTACGAAAACTGATGAATTTGGAAGGATAAATTCACCATGCTGAGTTAAGCCCTTTCCTTTCTCTTCTTTTGGATCTTTTTACTATAGATGATACGTTATCTGCTATTATCATCCCAGTAAGGGACTTTGGCAATACTAAGTACAGGATTCTGGAAAAATATCGTGGCTTTGGATAAATCCTTTAGTTAGGATTCACCTGTTTGCTATGCATGCTAAACTGAAATTCTTTATATTCTTTCATGGGAAAGGCACATAAGAGACTTGGTATTGTTGAACCAATGCAACTTATGTGTTCCTGAAAGAACATTTTTCTATATTGGACTCTGGAATTTATCCAGCTTTACCAATAAGGGATGAGTTAGTCTGTTTAATATAAAAACATCATTGAGTGTTAATAAGCTCTTTTATTGGCAGATATAAAGTTACATTGTAGAGCTTTTTTTCCCCTGCCATTAATGGAGGTGATTCCTCAATTTTTCATCTCGATTTTTCTATCTTATATGTTGCACAATTGGTTCCAATCTCAGAAAAGAAAGAAAGGGACAATGCTTACCAATCCTGTAAAGCCCAGTCATATGTTATACAATAAGAAAAATGATGTTATAGAGGTAGCAATTAATTTTAATACCTACTATAAAGCCTATTTCAAGTATGAACATAAGCACATTGGGGGTACCATCTACATGGTCAAAAGTTCTGGCCCCTTTACAATAGTTGTAAAAAAAATGCCTCTGTAATTAATCTTAACCCCTACACTGAACTTCCATTGAGACAACTTACCTTTGATTTGAAGTTAAGTGTATCTAGGAATTTATTTCTAATATGAATCACAGATACTATGAGAACTTGTGGTATATTGCATTATTATGACCAATTGTTTTCTGCCATTCTCTATCATATTTGCCATTGCAGGGCCCTGCCTTCCACTGATGTTCAGCTTTGCCCTCTGACTTGTTTTGGCCAATAGCATGCCAGCAGAAGTAAACTTCTGAGAAGTTTAAAGAGCCATCCCTTGATTCCATCATTGCTTCTTTCCTGCGCCCTGAGTATGCATGTCCCAGATGCAGGTAAGGCTGCTACTTCAGACTGCATCTCAGACAGTAAAGGTGAGAAATAAACCCTCATCCTCATAAACAGCTGAGATTAGGAGTTGTTTGTTAACATGACACAGCCTAGAACATGGTGGGGTATACGGATTCAACAGTAATCAACTACAAACATGTTTCCTCTCTTTTATTTTTCTTGTGTGTGCCCTCTATCATAATTTGTATGTATGTGTATATATATATACTATATATGTATATATAGTCCCTCATATGTATATGCTATATATATATATTATATAGTCCCTTTTATGTATATGTGTGTATGCATACACATAGTTCTTTTCTCCTCCCTATTTTCGTCTCCCTTTAAATTTCTGATTTTTTGCTTTTCATTTGTATCTCTTTGTTGGTTTAACCTTCTCAACCCACTTCTTTTTAAAAATGCTCTGTCAGAAATCTGGTCTTAGCCAGAGTTAAAGAAAAAAAAATCAATTTTTCTAAATTGACTCATCTGGGTGGGGTTTATATCCAGCTTATTTTATTTTTGAAAAGGTCTATGAGAAACTTTTGACATTGAGCATTTTGAAAAATCGTACTTATAAACATTCTTTGGTCTCTTAGCATTGTCATACCATGGAAAAGAAGGAGGACATGCATAAGATTTATATAGCTGACAGAGATTTCTATGTACTGTGTGCACTACATTTATATTTTCAGCTTAAATCATTGAGTGATTATTTTCTGAAAGAATTTAGTCTTTCTTGGGGGAGGTTGAAAATCATGTCTACTCGATGATTTATTAAGTGAATAAGTAAGTGAAAATGAACAGACTGGTACTGATTTTTACCATAGGCAGCAAATTATGAATAATGATTCTTCCATGCTTGAACTCCTTTGCAGCGATTCTGCAAATAATTCTAGTTTTCTCAGGTTGTTTCAGCCAAATGGATTTGCATAGGCAGGAGAGGCTGAAAGACAGCAGGTTAGGCTTGAAGCACTATGTCGTGGGGGGGGGGGCATGTTAGCATTTTATTAGAAATATGGGCTTTTGTGCCATTTGGTGCTATGTGTTCATCACTGTCATATGCTTGCAGCTCTGTAACTGAAGGGAAGACCAGAAAACATTTAGGATAGTGTAGAAAATAAACAAATATACAGGTTAAAGAAAATTTAAAATGTACCTTAAAATACCAAACGTCTTATAATTAAACTGAAGAGATTTAAGAAATCTGTGGAATCTGTCACTGCCTACCTTTATAAATAAATACTGTTGACTGGCATTCCTTGAGAAGAAAACTGACTCTTTTTCCCAAGGTAGCATTTTTAATATACTAGCCTGAACCAAATGCCATTTCCTTTCCTTAGGTCAAAAGCAGTTGAAATTTGGCAATTTCATACTGTTCAAGCAAATAACTTAAAATTTGTAATCCAAGTACACTCCATGACAGAATGTACATTTCTCAATGTGCACATTTAAATCAACATGAACAATATGTGTTTAGAGATTTATAACTATCAATTTCTATGATGTCATAAGTATTTTATATTGGAAATATTTTGCTCCTAAATAACAGAATCTCTAAATTACAGAGTTTTTGTGACTATGCAATAATTTATTAAAATATCTTAATATTGAACACATAGTTTGCTTCCTTAATTTTGGTTTTGTTATTGTTGTAGTTGTTGACAGTTGTAGTAGAGTGACCAGAATTTTGTTTGCTTTTGCTTTAATGAAGTATAGTGAAATACCCCTTCCTCCAACATAGACCACGTATCCACTCTACATATGTTATAATACTTTTCTTTTAAAAATATATCTATGATTTATTTATCTTATACCATTTTGCTTCCTCAAAGTATGAATTTAAAATAGGATTGCAAGTGGTTTATTAATCATCTTTAATTGTGCTTCTATTAGATAATTATATTATCTTTATCTTCATATGTCAATGGATGTACAAACATTATCCTACTGGCTATAATTTGAATTTACTATGTTTCTAGTGAAATTTAATGTTTTGGGGATAAATTATCTGTTAATATTTTTGGATCATTTATTCTATCACAGGCTTTCATTTTTTCCCATGCCTTAATAATTTTCTCATAGATACATGCAGAGATGTTTGATAAATGTGAGAAGGCAGGGAACAAGGGAAGTCAACGTGCAAGGGGAAGCAAAGGTGACCCAGAGAGAACATAACTGGGAAGGAGGAGGAAATCTGTCAGAGTAGTGCAAATGTAATATGAAGCCTCAACAATGCAGAGTCAGGATAAAGTGTGGAGATGTCCGATCTCCTCTTGTCCCTCAAACTCCCATCCTCTTGCCCTGCCACTTCCTGAATTTGTATCTTTGTGAGGCGAAGGCTGCATGAGAAAGGCAAAAGACAGTTTTTTTATGCTGAGAGCCCCCTCTAAAAGATCCCTGAATGGGAAGAGGCAGTAGGCAGGAATGTGGTCAGGAGCGTGTGAGAGCAGAATGTGTTCTCTGGAGACTTTCGCAGTGGCTCAAGAGAGGACCTGGCATGAGCTGGACAAAAGCAAAAGGCCCTGGCACTGTGGAGAGAGGACACAACCTCTAGCAGGGTTTCTGGTATATCTGAGTCCCTTGAAATCCCATGCAGGAACAGAAGGGAAAAACTGAAGTCCTGCTCATCCCTGAATATACTTAACATTTTAAGCTGTTCATATTTTTTATTTGAGGGAGTCTGACTTAAAGGAACAATTATTTCCTGGCATTTAGTGACATCTCAAAGTATTTTTTGATGTTTTTACGTTTTTATCTGGGAGATGTAAGTTTTTATTCAGATCTTTAAAACAGCTTTAAAAATGTAGTATTTTTCTCTTCTCCTAATAATTTAAAATTTTTATGATGAAATATCTTACCCATGTAGAAAGTTTATAAAATGCATATGTAAAGTTTTGAGAATAGTAAGATGATTACTCAGTCTATATGCAGTTTAATAAAAAGAATATCACCAGACTTAGAGACCATCAGAGTGGCCCCCCAGATTGCATACTCCTTTATCCCCCTGGGAAAATACTGTTTTAGATTCTGTGTTTATCACGCTCACAATTTTATTAAAGATAGTCTATCTTCCCCTCATACACACCTCAACAACATATGCTAGGAATACTTCCTTGATTTGTTTCTTTGCTGCAAAATCATGCTTCAGTTTTTCATCCACGTGGCTGCAAGTCTCTGAGTAGTTGTAGCATAGTTCTCATTTTTATTGCTTTAAGCATATACTAGAATTTACTTTTACATTTTATGATTTGGGTTTCCCCATTTTTTTTTTTTTGCCTTGATGAAAAATGCTGTTGTGAATACTCCTGTCTGTGTGCCATGCAGCCCATGGCCAAGACTTTATCTGGTGTGTGTGTATCCTTGGAAGTGGAATGCCAGAGTATGTACATGATCACTTGGCCAGTGATGTTAAACTGTTTTCTTAAGCGGTTCTGCCAATGGACAATTGCGCAGTGATAAGTGGATGAGTTTGTTTTGGTTCAGAAGTTCCCCCAACATCTGGTACTCTATGATGTTCTAATGTTTGCCAGTCATGGTTTGCACTGGTACCTAATTTCATTTTTTACCATGTATCATATTTTTAATTTCTCTTTGTTAGTGAGGTATGAACTATTTTCACATGTTTATAGTTCATTCTTGTTTTTCCCTCTTCATGTCTTTTACCCATGTTTCTGTGGGAAGGTTGGGCTTTTTTTTTTAATATTTATTTATTTATTTTAGAGAAAGAGAGTGAGTGAACCCAGGGTGGGGGAGGACGAGCAGAGGGAGAGGGAGAGAGAGAGAATCTCAAGCAGACTCTCCACTGAGCATGGAGTCTGGAGTCTGATAAGGGGCTCCATCCCATGACTCTGAGGTCATGACCTCAGCCAAGATCAAGAGTGATATTTTCTGTTAAGGTTCATACTTTTTGCATGTTGCTTAAGAAATTTTTCTATCATGGGTTCAATGAAAAATATTGTCTCTGCTGTTTCCTAAAAGTATTACAATGCTGAGTTTTTTTTCCCATTTAAGTCTTTAATCCATTCAAAATTGGGTTTTGTAGGGTGTGAGGGAGGGATAGAAGTTAATTATTTTGTATGATAACCAATTATTTAAGCATAGTTAGGTAATAGCTTCTTTCTCCACTGATCTGAAGGATCAGTTCAGTTTTAAGTCACATTTGCATATGTGGAAGGATTGTGATGACTACAGTTTACAATAAATCCTGCTGTTAGGGCAAGTCACCCCATCTTGTTCTCCTATAAGAGAGGATCTAGCTCTTTTTCACCTCTGGTGTTTTCATATAAAATTTAGAATCACTTTGTCACTTCCATGAACAATTATGTAGAGATTTGTTTGGAATTTCTTTGATACCTTCAAGAGAATTGTTTCCTTAAAGAATTGATACAACTTCTGCTAGTATTATTTCTAAACAGGTTATATTTTTCTTGCCATTGTAAATAGTGTTCCTTCCCCTTTTAGTCTTCAAAGTCTTCCTGAAGTTTTACCTTTGTATCTCCCAACCAGAGTTACCACTATCTTTACTTGTAATAATATATATTCGTTTTGACAATTTTCGAACATTATAATCATACTCATACTGTACACTATTTTGTGTCCGACTTCTTCAGTAGTATATTGGTGATAGTGAGATTAATACTAAATGATGTATAAAGTGTAAATGTTCTTCCATTCTAGCAATATATTCATCTTTATTGATAGATATTTCACTTGTTTCCAGTTTTGTGTATTAGGAAAAATAACACATACAGTGTTACATACCTCCAATAAACATACCTATGCATAGTTTCTGATGCACATATGTATGCATTCTTGTTGGATTTATAACTGAAAGTATGTATCACAGTATATGCATATGTTCAGCTTTTATAGATAATGTCAGTTTTTCAAAGTGGTTGAAAATTTTAAAAATTATCATTCCGTAGTAATATATAAGAGTTTCAGTTTCTCATTATTTCTGCCTCCTAGTGTGATAGTCTTTTTAATTTGACTTTTATTTTTTTCTGGTGGGTGTTTAGTAGTTGTCTCTCATCATAATTTTAGATTATATTTCTCTGATGTCTAGTGAGGTTGGACACCTTTTCATAATGTCTATTGGCCATTTAATTTCTTCTCTTGCAAAATGCCTGGTTATGTCTCCTGACCTTTTTTAAAAACACAAATTGGACTGCCACTCATTTTCTCATTGACATGTATGAACATTTTTCATAATTGATACGTTTTCTATCATATGCAATTTATTTTTTTAGGTTTTTCCCCCAGTTTTCTTTTTTTAATTTATTCAATTAGAATATTCAATTAGACAACATATAGTACATCATTAGTTTTTGATGTAATGTTCAACAATTCATTAGTTGTGTATAACATCCAGCACTCATCGCATCATGTGCCCTCCTTAATACCCATTGTCAGGTTACCCCTGCCACCACCCTCTCTCCCTTCTGTAACCCTGTTT
>PITA01018330.1:0-40683 GCA_004023965.1 Spilogale gracilis
GGGACAGAAAGCAAAGGACAAATGAAAGGAGAAGGGATGGAGAGAGCAGAAAAGAAAGAAGAGATAAACTTTCAGTGTGCACTCATTTATCTGGATTTGCACATTTGAATTTCTAGTTTATCCCCAGATTATTTGCAATTCAGGCTTTGTAGGGAGACTGTCCTGGAATCTTACCCCTCTCCTCCCACCTCCTCAATTACATGCATTATAATCACCCCAGGTGATTTTATACCCAAGCCTGTCTGGGTATAAAATCTGTACTCTGGCTAATATAGATAAAGTGGAATTCACCTACTAATTAGGCTGGGACAGCCAGAAAATAGCACAAACACTAAACAGAGGGAAGAGAGTGTATTTTAAGTTGTGACATCATCAAAACCATGAAATACTGAGAATGCTTTATAATTGGATTTCCTTTTTAAAGTGTGGTTGAAGCCTTAGTGGTAGAGAAGGTTAACAAAATAAATAAAATGGAATTATCGAAATATGTACATTTTTATCTTCTATAAATAACACTATACTGTATGACTATTCAAAATAAATAGAAAAGGTAAATATAAAACATCTAATAAACCCATTATTGTTTTTGAGGGTGGAAGAAAAAGAAGTAGGAAGATAGGACATTTTCCTAAAATAGTATTCTTGCAGGAAAAACCATGATCTAGGTCTAGGCTTGCTTTGCCACATATCATCTCATTCAACTGCTGTGCATCTCACTTTCTTCATCTAGAAGATAGAATGATAATACCTGTCTTTCTTTTAGATACCTGCTGTGAAGTCATAGGAGATAAAGTCAGTGAAAGCAAAATCATTCCTCATTCTTTTCTGTAATTACTGGTTTCCAGCCTTGAGCACCACATGCAATGACTGGAAACCAGCCAGATGATAAAGAATCAGAAAAAAAAAAAAAACACAAAAATGAAACCCACCATCTGTAGTGCAAGACCCTTCTGGGGCAGGTTTTTGTGAATAGGGAATTGGTGGGCTATTTGAATCAGACATTTCTTCATCATCTTCATCATCTTCCATTTCATTAACTGTTAGATTGTTAGAAAAATCCAGGCTTCCATTTTGAGTATAGCGGTGTACCAAATCTTTATCCAGATCCTCCACCTTGGGTTTCACATCTAGGTGAGTAAATAAATCATAGCTAAGTTAATAAAGAGATGTTTATGGAAAAATAACCAAAAGAAAATTAATACTTCTAAATGGTATCAGAGGACAGGAAGAGAAGCAATGTCTAATATTTAATCAATGTTTTCAGGGGTCCCCAGATTTGGAATTTCCACTTCTTTTAAACGAGTGAAAAAATGTGTGGAATTGAGAAGCTTACCTGCAGATGAGAAAGGATGCTGATCAGGGTCCAAGTACAGCTGGGAAAAAATTGGCCGTGGTACCACACTACTACATCTGAGAGACGCTTCTATGGAGTTGTGGAGAGCTTCCTCAAATTGAGCAGATTTCAGTTGCCCAGCATATGAATTCCCCATGGTCTACACCACCCCTCGCCAAAGAGAAAGAGGAAGAAAGGGAAAAAGTGATATAATTAGAGGACTCTTATGTCTGCAAAGTACACGAAGGGCTGACATAAACTATACCCATATATCTTGTTAAGATTGATAAATGAACTTTACCTGTATTTCTTAAGATAATTTGTACAGTGGTCTGTTACATCACTTTTACTTTTTGTCTTTATAATCCAAACCCATTTCAAAAAGACCCTTTGGAGGAGCTTATATCTGAGAAGCAAAGAGTAATAAACGCTTCAAGTTTCTCCAACCAGTAAATCAAGATTGACCTGTCAGTTGTGAATCTGTACATATGTGATAGTGACACACTCTTCCTTAAAACTAGTGGGCTTCCATTACCCTATACCAACTCTATCAGTGCTTTCAGAGTAAATCTCTAGTTACTTCTCTCTCTACTAAGATCTTCTTACCCTGGTACAGCAGGGGGAGATGCTTCTCTGGGGAAAAAAAATTAAAACTTTATGATAACATACTTAATTGACAAATTCCTGAAATATTTAAACCTTTTAAACCCAAAGAATTCATTCATTTATTATAGTATTTATTTTTATAAAGTGTTTTCTTTTTCTTTTTTTAAAATTTTATTTATTTATTTGACAGAGAGAAACATAGCGAGAGAGAGAACACAAGCAGGGGGAGTGAGAGAGGGAGAAGCAGGCTTCCCACCGGGCAGCGAGCCCGATGCGGGGCTCAATCCCGGGTCTCGGGGATCATGACCTGAGCCAAAGGCAGTCGCTTAACCAACTGAGCCACCCAGGTGCCCCAAGTGTTTTTTTTTTCTTAATCTGAATCACAATCTCATTTGGGATCCTTTAGGAAAATATAATGTAGGAAGTTCTAAAGTCATGGCCTTTACTTCTCCTAACGAATATTTGTATAGTTCTTGCTAGTTACAAAAATCTCCATGTATATCAATAATAACTACAATTCATGAAGTGCTAATTATTGACTATACCAGCAATTCTCAAAGTGGTGGTCTGAGGTCACCAAGATCCGTTCTGGGGTCCATGAGGCCAAAATTCTTTCAAACTTATTAGTGGGATAGTATTTGCCTTTTTACTCTCAGTCTCTCACACATGTACAGTAGAACTTTCCAGAGGCTGCATCATGTGTGATACTCCAAGAAGCTGAATGTGGAAGCAGACCGACCATGCTTCCTGCTAACTTCTTTGTGGAAAATACAGTTCTTTTTCACAAACTATGTTTTTTATATTGACATATAATGGGCTTATTAACTTAATTTTTGAAGTTAATATATGTTTTAAATATTTCTTAGTCTTGGGCACCTGGGTAGTTCAGTTGGTTAAGTGTCTGCCTTCAGCTCAGGTCATGACCTCCAGGTCCTGGGGGGAGGGTCCCTGCTCAGCAGGGAGTCTGCCTCTCATTCTTTCTCTCTTTCCCTCTGCCCCTCTCCACCACTTGTTCTCGCTCTTTCTCTTTCAAATAAATAAAATCTTTAAAAAATTTGGTCTTAATTTCTAACAAGTATAATCTACATAAGAAAAACTCAATTTTTAAGAGTATAAAGGGATTCCAAGATGAAAAGTTGGAGAGATGTTGAGATGCACAGTATACTAAACAGTTCATAAAAGTTATTTTAGGGCGCCTGGGTGGCTCAGTTGGTTAAGCGACTGCCTTTGGCTCAGATCATGATCCGGGAGACCTGGGATCGAGCCCCACATCAGGCTCCCTGCTCAGTGGGAAGCCTGCTTCTCCCTCTCTCACTCCCCCTGCTTGTGTTCCCTCTCTGGCTGTGTTTCTCTCTGTCAAATAAATAAAATCTTTTTTAAAAAAAAGTTATTTTATTTAATCCTTAGTATTGTGAAGTAGGTAGGGCCTCTTCTTATTTCATAGAAGAGAAATTAAGACTTAGAATTTGCCCACTATCACCCAGCGTGTTAAAGGTCAGACAGAACTCTATTTAGCTGTGCAATGATAAATCCTACACTTTTAGAGTACAAGCTCAACCTGGATAAATCTCATTTCAAGAAAGGCAATTTGAAGGGCACCTGGCTGGCTCAGTCAGAAGGCTGTGTAATTCTTGATCTCAGGGTTGTGAGTTTAAGCCCCGCATTGGGTGTAGAGATAACTTAAATAAATAAACCTTAAATTTTTTTTTAAAGAAAAAAAAAGGCAATTTGAGAATATCTTAGTCCCAATTATCCCATCAAGGAGAGGGACAGATATTAAATTTCATCTGGAACGACAATTTGATTGACTCTCCAGAGTGAGTCCTTAGAGGACTAATTAAGAAGGACCTTGAGGGACATCTGGGGTGGCTCAGCCTTCAGCCCAGGTCATGATCCCAGGATCCTGGGATGGAGCCTGCTTCAGGCTCCCTGTTTGGCGGGAAGCCTGCTTCTCCCTCTCTCATTCTCCCTGATTGTATTCCCTCTCTTGCTGTCTCTCTCTGTCAAATAAATAAATAAAATCTTTTTTCTAAGATTTTATTTATTTGACAGAAAGAAACACAACCAGAGAGGGAACACAAAATCGTGCCTCTTCTTAACTATTACCTGCTCAATGAGCCATCTTCCTTTTATCACTAAAAACCTTGAGAACTATATTCTCCAAGAGATCTTTTTAGTTTAATAAAGAAGTGCCCAGTTGTACATGGAGGACTACATAATCTCAATCTCTTCAATTTAGAGCTTAAGGAGCAATGCAACAGATATGTATATGCAGATAAGTATTGTGCTGAACAAAAATGGGTGATCAAGTGTCACCATCATAGAACATATACATAATCTGACAAGAGCACTAGCGATATCCAGAGGGAGACAAAGGGAAGTACCCATGAAACAGAAGAGTAAAAGGAAGTGATTGATTATTCTAAAGGAAAATGTAACTGGGCATTTTTTTAAATGATAATGATAATGTGAAGAATTATAAAACTGATCCTAGACTTCTTTAGTACTGAGTATGGAGTTCTTCCCTTACTCGTCCAGGTTCAATGCTACCCAATTTCCAGTCCAATGCTACCAAAAGAAAGATGGAGTTCAAGGAAAAAGTCTTTTTAGTGCAATGTATTCTTAAAACCATATGCTACAATATTTATTTATTTATTCATTAAAGATTTTATTTATTTATTTGACAGAGAGAGACACAGCGAGAGAGGGAACACAAGCCCGGGGAGTAGGAGAGGGAGAAGTAGGCTCCCTGCCGAGCAGGGAGCCCAATGCAGGGCTTGATCCCAGGACTCTGGGATCATGACCTGAGCTGAAGGTAGACACTTAATAACTGAGCCTCCCAGGCGCATTAGTGTCACTGAAACTGTTGGCATTATCCACCTACACTTCCAGCCTTCCTTTCCTGTGAATCTCAAAGATCCCCCAGTGCCTGACATGGCAGAATATCCCACTGAAAGTCACTGTGAATAACTCCACTTCAGGTCAGAAAACAGAGAATTACTTTTCAGAATCTTCAGAATCAGTTGTTGAATCAAGCATAGTAAGAAAGCAAACTTGTAATTTCTACATATACATGCATAGCTTACATATTTGGCTTACATTAAGGACTACAGATCTTTGAGATACTAATAGGTATTCTTATGACATTAAAGAAATCTCTAAGAAAGACATGATATACAATATGGGCTTTTTATACCCCACTAATTCTTTTTTTTTCTTTTTTTTTAAGATTTTTATTTATTTATTTGACAGAGAGACAAAGAAAGAGAGAGAGAGAGCACAAGCAGAAGGAACAACAGGCAGGAGAGAAACAGGATCCCCACTGAAAAAGGAGCTCGATGTGGCGCTTGATCCCGGGACCCTGGCATCATGACCCTAGCCAAAGGCAACTGCTTAATCGACTGAGACATCCAAGTGCCCTCTTTTTTTTTCTTTAAGATTTTATTTATTTATTTGAGAGAGAGAGAGAGCACACAGAGAGAAAGGGAGAAGTGGCATCCCAGTTGAACAGGGAGCTCGATGTGAGGTTCCATCCCAGGACCCGGAGATCATGACCAGAGCTGAAGGCAGATGCCTAACTGATTGAGCCACCCTGGTGCCCCCAGTAATTCCTTTTGAGAGAAAGGGGTGGGGAGAGAGAGAATCTTAAGCAGGCTCCACATTCAGCAGCATGGAGCATGATGCGGGGCTTGATCTTACTACCCTGAGGTTGTGACCTGAGCCGAAAGCAAGAGTCAGATGCTTACTGCCCCATGCATCACTAATTAATCACTGAAAATGCAAGTAGGATTAAGTAAAAACCAACATACCAACTTGGTTTGGGGTCTTTATACTCTAGCCTTCTCCCTTTTCTACAGAAAATAAAAGGGCTGGAGTAGAACAGTTACCTTCCATCACTGGTGGCTTCAGGAATAGGGACTGAAGAAGTAAGGAAAAGGGTAGCCTAGGAAATAGATACCTGCTAATGGCTCCATGGCCTCTTTCAGATCCCCCTTTTTTTTCTGCTGAAAAGGGAAAGGAGAAGCAATATAATTTGAGGGAGACTAGTTTTTGATCTTAATGTTTTTATTTCCATTTTGTCAAGTGTTTCATGGTTAATAGTTGCTGTATTATTAATATGTAAGACAGAGGAAGAAAACTTTCCTTTAACTTGCTCCCCAAAGACTATTTACAATGAAAGCATTAGACAAGGGGCGGTTGGGTGGCTCAGTGGGTTAAGTGTCTGCCTTCAGCTCAGGTCATGATCTCAGGATCCTGAAACTGAGTCCCACATGAGGCTCCTTGCTAAGTGGAGAGGCTGCTTCTCCCTCTCCCTCTGCCCCTCCCCACTGTTTGTGCTCTTTCTTACTCTCTCTCTCAAATAAATAAATAAAATCTTAAAAAAGAATAAAGCATTAGAGGGGCACCTGGGTGGCTCAGTCGTTGGGTTTCTGTCTTCAGCTCAGGTCATGATCCCGGAGTCACCGGATCGAGCCCCACATCAGGCTCCTTGCTCAGTGGGAAGTCTGCTTTTCCCTCTCCCACTCCCTCTACTTGCGTTCCCTCTCTCACTGTCTCTCTATCAAATAAATAAAATCTTTAAAAAATTAAAAAAATTAAAAATAAATAAAGCATTAAGATTTCAGAATCCATATTCTTATTTTTCAAATGTTAACTTTAAGTTATGCATCAAATACGTATCACAATGGTAGGCACCTAACAGGCAGGTGACATGCTACCAGTTACTGCTATCATTATTACTATTACTGGTGGTGGTGGTGGTCCTTGTTGTCATTTTCAAGACATGGGAAAGGAAACACTCTTTGGAAATTAGAATACTAGTAACATGAAGAGCTTGCTAACTGCCAGGTAAGTACTCTATTGCCTCCATTTTTTAAGAGAGTGAGACCTAGAGAATTTAAGGAACTTGCCCAGGGAGAAACAAAAAGGAGATGGCAAAGATAGGAGTGGAGTCTAACCAGTCTGGCTATAGCAACAGCTCTCTTAGGCTATCTTAATCACAGAGACCATTCAGCTGTGTAAACACCTACAATAATAACCTAATTGGGTAAATGGACACTCTATAAAATATTACTAAATTGCCAAGCCAAACAAACCAAACCAAACCAAAACCAAAACAACCCAAGGAAGATTTTTGTGTTTGCTGATTTGTCCTTGTCTCTATTAATCACGGCTGCAAGACAAGGCTTAAAAGAAGTTTTAGCTTAAGATATGCAGCTAATAGGCACAAAGCCAAGCAACAATTTTAAAAAGTCAAAATAAAATAAAATTATTCCTCCCTTCATTAAAAAGACCCCAAACCTCACTGTGTTAGAGGAAAGGGAAAGATAAACCAAGAGTAAACTATTTAACAAAGAATAACTAAATACACACATGCAGGGGAGAAAGCATGGGCCTGCCCTTAGACTCCAAAGCACCTGATGGATGGGCTGCATGTCCCCTAATTTTGAGAACTCTCTTGTTCATACCCTTTTTTCCCCATTGCTTCCAACTCTGGAAGACTTGGTTTTGTCTCATTAATCCATTATGTGGCAAGTCTAGAAATTAAAAACATTCTTATCAGCTCCCTAAGATATTAGGAATGTTTATATAACTTAGTTTCCTCCAATATTTTCCCCCATATGAAAAAGTTTTTATTTTCTATTAAGGACAAAGAAAGCTTCCTAATACTCAAATGATAAAAAGGATGAACTTGAGAGTGTACATTTCTTGGCGTTCTTCTTATACCACTTTAAAAAAATACTAGATTTGAGATATAGCCCAATCCATTACTTTTGAAAAAGTAACACAGTTCCATTTCTATTTCCCTATTCCATCTTAATCTAAGTAGGTAGAACTAAAAAATAAATTTCTGATAATAATATTATATGAATTTACTGGAAATTTTAAAAACAATATTTCTTATAATGTTATATGCAGAAAAGAAAAAAACCTGGGAAGAACACACAATAATGAGTTAATAATGTTTATCTATTGATGTTGTATTGTTTTTTAGCTATCTTTTTTTCAGGGCACCTGGCTGCCTTAGTTGGTACAGCATGACTCTTGATCTCAGGAACCTGAGTTTGAGCCCCTCATTAAGCATAGAATCTTCTTCTTTTTTTTTTTTTTATTTTGCTGAGATTTTTTTTTCTTTTTTAACTATTTTTTTAAAGATTTTATTTATTTGACAGAGAGAGAGAGACAGTGAGAGAGGGAATACAAGGAATACAGGCAGGAGGAGTGGGAGACGGAGAAGCAGGCATCCCGCTGAGCAGGAAGCCCAATGCTGGGCTCGATCCCAGGACCCTGGGATCATAACCGGAGCTGAAGGCAGACATTCAATGACTGAGCCACCCAGTTGTCCCAAGCATAGAGCCTTCTTAAAAAAAATAAGCTATCCTTTTTTTCAAAAAATTGAAAAATTTTCCAATTTTTAAGGTAATGAACAGTATTACAACATAATAAAGGAAAGGAAAATATCATGTAATGAGTGAGCTAACCCCAACTCTGATTATCCTTGAACAAGCAGTTTAAAACACAGGCTTATTACTTAACAACCGTATCTGCAAGATGAACATCCCTCTACCCTTTCCTTGTGCTTCAGGATTCCAGGGAGAATACAATTCATTCCAGTGCTTAGACTGAAAACCTCTCATCAAGATTTGGAGTTTCTACTACTACCTGCTACCATAATTACTCTAAATGTTTCCCCCCAGTTATGATATACTTGTATTGGCCCAACTATTTCCCTCAACAAGTTCCTCTTTTGACCAGGGATAAATATTTTCAAGGTGTACACTTGGGCTAGTCATAAAAGTTGACATTTACTTATTTATTTAGAGAGGGGGAGTGAGGAGGGGCAGAAGGAGAGGGACAGTGAGAGAGAAAATCCAAGCAGGCTCCAGGCCCAGTGGGGAGTCCGACACAGGGCTTGCTCTGACAGCCCTGAGATTATGACCTGAGCCAAAATCAAGAGTCAGATGCCCAACCTCCTGAGACTCCTAGGCATCCCTAGAAGTTGACTTTTTTTTTTTTTTTTAGAGATTTTATTTATTTATTTGACAGAAACACAGCGAGAGAGGGAACACAAGCAGGGGGAGTGGGAGAGGGAGAAGCAGGCTTCCCGCCAAGCAGGGAGCCTGATGCACCGCTTGATGACGGGTCTCCGGGATCATGACCTGAGCTGAAGGCAGTTGCCCAACCAACTGAGCCACCCAGGCACCCCTTAAAGTTACCTTTTAATACCAACCATCTGGAGAAGATGAACATTAACTTTAAAATATAGAAGGGGGGGTGCCTGGATGGTTCAGCTGGTTAAGCAGCTGCCTTAGCTCAGATCATGATCCTGGGATCCTGGGACTGAGTCCCACATAAGTCTCCTTGCCCAGCGGGAAGCCTGTTTCTCCCTCTGCCTCTGCCTGCCTCTCTGCCTACTTGGGCGCGCTCTCTCTCTCTGTGTGTCAAATAAATAAATAATTTAAAAAAAAATAAAATAAAATATAGACGTAAAAAAGAACCAGTGTAAAGAAAGAACGAGAAAAATACCGATCTAAAAAAACCGTGAACATGCTAAAAGAAAACCTAAGGTACTACTTCAGGGTTAGTGTAGTTTTAACAGCAAGATTGGCTATGGAGAAGATACACAGGGATACATATTTTTAAAGTCATAATTTAAAAAACATTTCAGACTTGTATTTCCAAGCACTGTCTACTGCAAAGTCTGAGAAGCAATGACAATTCAATAACAACAAGCACTACTTAGTAACCTGATTGTGGTTTTCTACTACCATTCCCCACTGAAAAGAATCAAAGCTCCTTGAAATTATGGCCAATTCCAGATCTGGGACAGGAAATACACTTGAACAGAGAGCAAAGAAGCTATCAAGGGGTAATGAATCATGTTGAAAGACATGAGTCAATATGAAATGTTCCCATAGGCCAAAGACTAGTGAAATTGAAGATAAGAGAGAAAAAATGCAATGCAATGAAGCATATTTAAAATATAAAAACTCACAAATTAATTTTGCTACTCAAGGAAAAAAAGAGAGCTTCTCTCAGAAAAACAAAACAAAACAAAAAACCCCCAACGCAACTACCTGAATGCTGTTAAAAGGAACAGGAAGAGGGAAATATTTATTCTGCTCTTCCGTACTTCAAAGTAACCAAATAGTCCTTGATTATTGAGAGTTTTAATATTTTTAATGAAGAATTTCAGCTAATAAATGTGGAAAGAATGACATAATTATAAAATTACCACTTTACAACCCTTAATGCAAAATTCATTTAGGCAAGGATAATAAATGAGGGAACTTTATAACACAGGGATCAGGCTGACAGCTCCTAAACCCACTGCTCAAATTTAACATCACTAATAGTGAAGCAATGAGACACTGGGAGCCTCCCCATAAGAGACAATAGGAAGCACACACACTTTGCTGGATGTATTTCTGCTGATTTGAATGTAGTCAAATCCCTACAGTTAACTTCCATTTATAAGATGGAGGAACAAGTAAAGAAACAAGCAAACTCAGAATAAGGATAGATAGAGCAACTGATCCAGTTTCTGCACAAGCCAGGGTTATCTGGTTTGTAAATTCAGAACAAGGGGGATGCTTGAGTGGCTCAATCGATTAAGCGCCTGCCTTTGGCTCAGGTCATGATCCCAGGGTCCTGGGATCAAGTCCTGCATCGGGCTCCCTACTCAGTGGAGACCCTGCTTCTTCCTCTCCCTCTGCTTGCTGCTCCCTTTGCATGTTTTCTCTCTCTGTCAAATCAACAAAATATTTCTTTAAAAAGTAAATTTGGAAGTAGGATTTAAGTTTGGCTAAAAAAATCTTATGTTTTTTTCTCCCACTAAGATATGCTATTTAATATAGAAACAGGATGAGAGCATGGAGATGATACACTCTACTTGTGGTGTGTCTGTATAGTTGATTTTGGTTTGAGGTTTCTGTTTTTAAGGCCCAATTTATTGTCTGTGTGCCACAGTACTAAAAAAGACAACCTCATGTAACTTTTCAGTTTTCTGTTACCCTTTACTCTGTAGATGTTGCTGCTTACACTCCAAACTTTACCATTATCCATCCTGCCAAGCAGCATTTATAGAACTCCTGCAGCTGAAGTGGGTAAAGCACAGAAGTTGCAGAGTCAGATGACTTTAATTCAAATCCTCTACCCACTACCCATATGATATTGGGCAAGCTACTTCATCTCTCATCTGTAAAATGGGGTAATACAACCAATATCATAGATTTTTTTATAAGAATACATAAGATTTAATGCATATACAACATTTTTAGAATAGTGCCTCTCACAGAATAAATATGAAAAAAAGTAGTAATAGGGGCGCTTGGGTGGCTCAGTTAAGTGTATGACATTTGATTGTGACTCAGGTCATGACCTCAGGGTCCTGGGATCAAGTCTGGCTTTGGGCTTCACACACAAGGTGGAGTCTGCTTGAGAGTCTCTCCCTCCCTCTGTTCCTGCCCCTCCTTGCAGGCATGTGAACGCTCTCTCTCTCTCTCTCTCAAAATAAGTAAATAAAATCTTAAAAAAAAAAAAAAAGCAGGGCGCCTGGGTGGCTCAGTTGGTTAAGTGACTGCCTTTGGCTCAGGTCATGATCCCAGATCCCACATCAGGTTCCCTGCTCGGCGGGAAGCCTGCTTCTCTCTCTCTCACTCCCCCTGTTTGTGTTCCCTCTCTGGCTGTGTTTCTCTCTGTCAAATAAATAAAATCTTAAAAAAAAAAAAAGCAGTAATAGGTGGGTTTGTTTGTTTGTTTTAAAGCATTGTGCTACATTGAAGATACTAAGAAAAGTAAGATGCACTTCTTCCCTTGCATGTATTAGGCATTACAATAGATTCTGGGGCACTGTTCTAGGAACAAATGGTCATCAATGTACAAGTTCCAAAAGCTGCTATTAGGTACCATATACGATTTATTTATTAAGAAATTTTATCATCACATATACAAATCATTATTGTATAAGAAAATTATAGTGATGAATCATTAAACTCTACTCCTGAAACCAATATTATACTATATGTTAACTAGAATTTAAATATAAACTTGAAACAAGAAAAAAAAAAGAAAATTACTTGTTACATAGTGTTATGCTTACACATCTTTTCTCTATGAAAAATATTCACTGGGACACCTGTGTGCTCAGTCAGTTAAGTCTCTGCCTTTGGCTCAGGTCATGATCCCAGACCCACATGGGGGGGGGGTCTCTGCTCAGGGGGGAACCTGCTTCTTCTCCCTATGCCTGCCACTCCCCTGCTCATGTTTGTGTTCTCTCGTTCTCTCTCTCAATTAAATAAATAAAATCTTCAAAAAAATTCAGTGATGAAAGTGATCATGAAAATCAAACATGGTTCTTACAAGTTCCCACAGTCCATAATCCAAATTAAAAATAAGCATATATATAATATATACTTAATTTTATTTATTTATTTGACACAGAGAAAGATAACAAGAGAGAGAGAGCATGAGAAAGAGCACACAAGCTGAGGGAGTGGCAGGCTGAGGCAGAGGGAGAGCAAGGAGCCAGCTGTGTGACTCAGTCCCAGGACCCTGGGATCATGACCTGAGCCAAAGGCAGATGCCTAACCAACTGAGCCATCCAGGCACCTGCAAGCATGTATTTTTTAAAAAGCAAGCACATGTTCACATTTCTCTCTCTTTTGTGATCTTTTCGCATTTCATTTATTCTTTGAAATTAACATTTGCTGCACTTGATTATATTTAGGTGAGTCTAGTGTCTAACTCCCTCATTAGACTGTGAGGGGAAGTATTTTGTTTAAAACTAGAATAACTGAAAAAAAATAATGAATACATCGAGCTTTTTGTGTCTCATCTAATTATACATTAAATGAATTTGAAGAGATATTATCTCTTCCCAAACACATTCCAAAAAAGCACAAAGTTAATCATGCATTCAAAACAAAAGTATGTTATTTCATTTTTATTCATCCTCTTTGCTGAAAATCTTTAGAAAATGCAAATAGATTAAAAAACAAAATTTCCAACCTCTTTTAATAGTTCTGTACATTTAAATCTGGTTGAATCTCTTTTGATAATTTCTGAAGCCAGAAGTAGTTTAGGTATTGAGATAAAAACCCAGCCCTCTTAACTTTATTCTAAAATTAACCATTTTGAACAATATACTTATGGATATGCAATAGGTCTTAAATTGTTATGGAAACAATTGCTGTAATATGCCAACTGCTTTCATAATAATTATTAAAGTGTGTCATAATTAAAACATAAAGTATAATGCTATTTTTTCATTGCAATGAAGTGGTACATGTCATACTACTGGAAATCTTTACTTTCTTTCTTGAAATACCAGAAATTCTTCTGTAAAATAAACACATCTCTGGAACTAGTATAATTACCAGAGGCAATCCCTGTGTAAGATCAAAGAAGCAAAACAATAATAGGCAACGTGTGACCTCGACCATGTCACCAGAGACCAATTTTTCAACAGGGAGAAGAGTCAATAATCCAGAACAGAAAACATTAAATAACCAGAAATGCTTCCAAAGTGTGGTTTACCGCATCCATCAAAACTGCCACACTCAGGGAGTTCAGAGTCTCCATGGTTTCAGAGAACAAACTTGTGGGGATTTACCACAGCAATTATTCAAATCTGCATAAAACACCAGAGGCAAAAAACCAATTTCCCAAATGCAGAGTAGGATTTCAAAAGATAATAACAATTATTTTCCAAATTTTTCATGGCATGCTTTAAAAAAGTATAATGGGAAGGGCACAGATGACTACATCTTTTTCATAGAACATTCACCTAATTTCTCTTATTTCCAATCTCCACTTAGTTTTCCCAAGAAGTTGTTTGGAAAGTGAGCTATAAACATTAACCAGATAAATATAATTAGTAATCATACATTGAAGACTTCTGCAGGCTTTTTCTCCTGTTTTGTTTTGTTCTGGTAATCTTGGTTCCTCCCTGGATCTAGAAACTGGGCTTGCTGTGGTCTCCTTTGTAATGTATTTAGATGACCAATAAGAATTATAAGGGTATAAAGTGGGTTACAGAAATTCCCACTCATAATAATTACAGTAGTACATTTAAATTTGCCTTTTAAAAAGCACCAAAGATAAAACTGTGCCTTAAAATCAGCAAAATCTGATTGTTTTCCTTGACACAAACACCACAAAAAAAGCCTTGTTCTTTCAAAATTTGATGTGATTTAGGGACTGAAAATATTTATCTGAATTTTTTAACTTGCAAAACACCCACTCTGCTAGTAATTCAGAAATAAATAAAAGGACTTGGCTTCGATGAAAAAGTGCTGCAAATTGAAAGCAACTGAGAACATTGTGTTCTTATATGGATTGCTACCTTCATCTTCCACTCTGTCATCTGCCCCTGTCTTTCCATCTTCTTATCTTATTAACATTGCTAATTGTATTTGTCAGTTTTGCCACAATTTCAATGCTACTTAAACAGCTGTGGGTTTTCTCTAGGCAATTATCAGTCACTACACTTAGGTTTCTAAATTAGTTGTTGAAAGGCACTTTAACCTTGAGAAAATAGGCACTGAACACAGTGCATGCATGCTGAGCTTTACATATATGTGTATGTTGCTTTAAAATGAGTAATTATTAAAAGCTTGAAAAAAATCACACACAAGTGTAATTCAAAAATACTGTGAATTTAAAAATTAGTAAGAAAATGCTTAACAGGGTGCCTGGGTGGCTCAGTGGGTTAAAGCCTCTGCCTTCAGCTCAGGTCATGATCTCAGGGTCCTAGGATCAAGGCCCACATCGGGCTCTCTGCTCAGCAGGGAGCCTGCTTCCTCCTCTCTCTCTGCCTGCCTCTTTGCCTACTTGTGATCTCTCTCTGTCAAATAAATAAATAAAATCTTTAAAAAAAAAAGAAAAAAAAAGAAAATGCTTAACAAAGCCTATTATATACTAGTCATCATTTCATCTTTTCCCCCTACTGTATGTATAGTAATATATGTTCTCTATGTATTTATACATGTATGGAAGGAATAAACCGGAACATCAAAATACTGCCAAATTCCTCTAACAGTCCCCTTTTACCACCTATCTGCTAGGTGGCCAATACCTTTCAAAGGTATCCATAGTCATAGAAGTGGTGTCTTGAGGTCATGGGCTCTGGTAAAGACAGCTCTCACAACATACAGATCCTGCCCCCCACCCCACCCCTGCCCCACACCTTTTCCAGTTCCCGTCAAAGAGAAAAATTCTTTATTATACTTGCTTTTCTTATTCTCTATTCTTGACCCTGACATTGATTTTCTTCTTACTACTATGAAATGTACAAGAAACACATTCAGGGAGTAACACAGGTTTATGGTTATTCATCTACTGACACCTGCTTCTGTGAAATGCAATTAAATTTTTAAAACCTCTCTGTAACCTAGAAACATTATATTTCATGTGCCATTTATTTCCTTTATACAATAAAAAATAAATTCTAAGGTAACTTTTCAGAGTTAACACGCTTTGGTGTTTTTAAAGTTTTGTAATATCCTGTTTTTGGGTCGGTCAAAAGCTTGTTAGAATAATCTTTAAATTAATGCACGCTCCCTCCTTACCAGTCTCTCCCCCACCCCCCCACTTTTGGCTCTAAGGAAAGAAAAGGGTGGTAATTCAACAGTGCAAAATTCTTCACTGAGAGACAAACATTAAAATGATAAACATTTTGGAAAGCAAAGTACACTTCAAACCCTCACTGTTCTTTCAGACCTATATTGACTCTTATAGTCGTTGCCAACATTTGGTAAGGATTATCCTTCCATTAGACAAAAGCAAGCATTCCTTAGATAAATCAGGAGTTTTTGCCATGAGACTCATAAAACCTTTTCACAACTCAGATTTTCAAGAGAATCCTTTAAGGTTTTAGGAGGCTGCTCCTTTTACTAAGTAACAAAATACACCCCATGGTGTCTCACTGACCCCACTCAGCTGTCCTTTGACCTCTTCAATTGTTGAAGCCTAACTCCTGGGCCACAGAATTTGCCTCCCATATCAAACAGGGGATGTTGCTAACTCCTAGCACCTGGTGTAACAAAACACGACCGACCGTTCTCCTCTCTTCTGTCTCCTCCACTCCCTCTCTGATCATTTTCCAGATGTTCCAGGCCCAAATGTTAAGCCAACACTAGGTTCCAGGGTCTGCATGGTCACCAAGGCACAAACAGGGACCACGCTGAAGTGGTAATGACCCTCTTGTTCTCTTTGGCCTCAAAAGAGTTCAGGGGGAAGAAAAGATCTTTGCCTTCTCTTGGAAATGCCAGGCTACTCAAATGCGTTGTAACATCTGAACGGAGATGTGCAGTCTTGGGCTATACCAGACAGAACAAGAGTTCCTTAAAACAGCAGCCCCAAATCCCTCCTTCTAAGCAAATTTCTAATTTTTTTTGACAGAGAGAAAAAAGAAAAAGGCAGTATTCTCTAAACTAAAAGCTCCTAAAATAGAAAAAAAAAACTTTCATAAAACTTCCAAAATATACATCACAAGGTACTGTTATGTGATTAACATTTTTATACAGACACTTAATATGGTTTGGGGTGGGTTTTTTTGCAGAAGCCAATAATCTAGATTTCTCTCTCATTAAACAATTTGAAAGATAAAAAGCAGTCAACAAAGGGGAATCAAAACCTAAATTCTTATTGTCTTAGGTATACAGGAAATATAACACAAAGGCTGTTGCCAGAAAAAAAAATTATTCAGCAATACGGAATAAGCAAAAACTTAATGCTGAATAAGGGTTTTGTTTTTTTTTCCCCTTTTGGTGGAAAGGATGGGGGAGGGGAGAGGAAAGCAGAGGGGAGGAAATGGAAGAAGAGCTCATAGAAATATCTGCTTAATCAGTTTAGGAACCAAATATAGTAGCTGTATTTAAATTCTAACTAAAACTTCCAAAAACAAATTTGATCTTGAAAAATTGGGGGGCGGGTATCATAACTGTACAATACCTTGGTTTATTTATTAACATTTTTGAATCACGTTCATGATTAAGTTGGGCTGTCAATACTTCAGGGAGTTCTGTTGTCTAGATTTTACTTGTTTAAAGCGCACCTGCAAAAACATAAAAAAATACAAAAATACATATAAAGACATGAATTAGTTTCCAAATGCATTATATCCCAGAAAAAAATAATTTAAATATCTACAATTCTACAAAAGTTACCATTTAGAAATGAATTACCAAAGTCTTATATAACTCCATATACATTGTAACTGGCAATACAGGTATAACTCCTTAAGCAGGTCCCAAAATAATCACTCCTAATTACATATACTCAAAAATAATTTGTTTTCTTAAGATTTCTCCCTGGTCCTATCCTGCTAAATATAAGTTGAATAAATCTGTCAAGTCTGTAGTTTTGACAAGTGTTACTACTTGCTAACAGCCCCGCTGACTATTTTTATTTTTAGGAATGAAGATAGTGAAAGGTAATTTTCTTATTGTAAGAAGTTTGAATTTTATAATCTTTGATGCTTGGTCAAAATTGGTCTCCTCAAAGATTTATCAAGAATTTAAGACATATCTAACATTGCTTAAAAGTATTTTTCTACTTTTTGAAACTAATGCTTTAATACTCTCCAAGAAGGAGAGACAGCATGAAGAAAAACAGTTACTGTTTTCTAGCCTTTTCAGTAGGGTAGTTCTAGGAGTAAACTAAATAATTATAATTACATATAACTGGTTGAAAGTTAGAGTGTACATATTATTCTCTCCTTTAAATAGATTATGGGAATATAAACTATGGGGTGGAAAAATAGAAAATATAGTCATAAGATATCAAGTGAAATAAAAACTATTTGTCACTGATTTTTATCTGTAACTGAGAAGTGTTTTTATTCCTCTGTTACTGTGACTAAAAGGAAAACAAAAAGGTATTTTCCTAAGAATATAATAATTTCAATATGCATATTTATAGCACTAAAATATTTAAAGTAATATTAACTTATGTTTTTTAAGAAAACTGTTTTCAGTTTTATTGTCCTTTTATGCCAACTGGAGGGAGAGGAAAGATAAAAAAGAACCATTTTTAGATTTTGAAATAAAAATCTTTATCTTACCTTTCTTACTCTCAGAAGAATGTCTTCAGGAAAAAGAACCAAAAAAGCAAGACCCAGATTTTCAAACTCATGTATTTCCCACCCACCCACACACAAACACACATCTTTTTTTAAGTCAGGAGTCTTGCTACCTACATCTAAACCCAGGATTACCCCATATGGTCAACAAGGTCAAGCTGCATTACTACCAATGAAACTATATGACTCCATGAGGACCTTAATGATTTTTAAAAAAGGTCAGTAATCCAATCCCAATAGCTTCAGAGTCTAAAATTGCTAATTTTTGGCCACGTGCTGCACACTTCACCTGCTAGTAATGACATTTTTGTATTTTCTTCTAATTACACTCAAAGCTAAGACCTTTGGCCCTGGGCCACAGACCCCTATTCAGGCTGCACACATTCTCTTAAACGACCTGATCCTTTGTTGTCATTCTTACTCTTTCATCTATTATTTACACCCATAGAGAAGGAAGAGACTCTACCATTTGTATAGCTTAAACCTTCTAATCATCTTACTTTCTTTGCTTTTCAACCTATGGTCTTTTTCATAGATGAATGCCAGAAAGTTTGACAAAATCATTTTTTTCCCAGCCACATCCTCCCACCTCCCTTTCCCTTTCCTACTCTGTGGCCAAACTCCTTCCTGTTCCTTCTTTTACACAGCCCAGTTCTGCGTCGTCTAAATTTACAAATTTTGACTTTTGCCAACAGAATGAATTTCTAAATAGTATATAAAATTTCTACCTTGTTCTGACAGATCAATAACAATTGTAGTTCTTTCTTTCATCAAAGAGCCAATTTCATCAAATTAAATTAACTGGAAGTTTACTTAAAATAACTTAAAATATGCCCCTAGTCTCCCTAAGGCATGAGCATAGATTTTTCAGAATCCCGCTGCAAAAATGTCAAAAAACCTAAGTAAACAGTAAATATGTTGGTTACATGATTAATACTTTTCCAACATTTTAATATCTACAGTTGCTCAAATGATTACAAAAAATAGAGGAAAGAAAGAAAAATGAAAATACAAAGGCAAATTTTACAGACCAGAAAAATTTTAAATCATTACATTTTAAAGGACTATCAATTCTCAAACAGCAAAATCATCACATAAAACAATGTATATCACTGCAATTTTTCAACACTTTTCCCAGACTTTTTTTTTTAATGCCCAAATACCATTTTGCAAATCCAAAGCCCAGAATTGTTTACCATGATGCAGATGTCCCCCTCAGATCACGGTAGCCACCAAAAGACTCTCATTTCCAAGATGTTTATAAAATGACATATGATCCATCTTTGCTCTCTCTTTCTCTATGGCTCAGCTTACTCTTGATTTCTAACAGTATTTCCTTGTCGTCTGTCCTCTTTGCAGACCCCGCAACCCCTTGTCTTTCCTTAGTTTTACCATTTGCTTCAACCAGCAGTTCACTGGAGACTCATTCATCTTGTAATGCCTAAAGTGACAGATGCTCTCAGGAATCACCACACTGCTGAGTGAACAAAAGATAACATCACCTCTAGGAACTCCAGAGA
Organism: Spilogale gracilis; assembly: GCA_004023965.1. Taxonomy (NCBI): domain Eukaryota; kingdom Metazoa; phylum Chordata; class Mammalia; order Carnivora; family Mephitidae; genus Spilogale; species Spilogale gracilis. Next base: position 19,544 of record PITA01018330.1, read on the forward strand.
GAAATACAACTGCAACCTTAAGACAGGGGCTGACCTGACAGACATCGGACCATAAACCTCTTCTAAGCGAAAAAGAAAACAATTGCCACACACACAAAAAAATCTGACACAATCAAAGGCAGAAAAGAGTGATTATTTGTGGATTGCCTTTTCACTCTGCAACTCACTTTTCCCTCCCAATGCTTTTATATTGGGGCAATTCACTTCCCAAGAGGCAAGAGAAGTTCTTGGGAAAAAAGCCCTCCTCAAGTATCTTCTTTTATTCAACAATATTCAAAGTGAAATTTGTTCACGTGTATTTCAGTAAAGCTAAGCCTTATGAGATAGAGCATTCATGAGTCTGACCTGTCTTATTTGCATAAAGCAATATCTGGACTCAGAGATGCTGACTCAGTGCTACGGCTGCGAAAGGCATAGGCATGCTTTGCAAATTAAAAACACATTAGAAATTAAAAAGCAATGTGTGACACAATGTCAACAATATGTATAGCTCATAAAAATGGCTCACCATTCATTCATCAGACAACTTCCAACTTGGGTTAAAAAGACAGTTACAAGAGGATTCTGGGAAGGATTACGGATCTCTTTTCTAACAAAGAAGGGTCATATTAACATCTCCCAGCAACAGACTAATGACAGGGAGGCTAGTAGATACAGGGGACAGCCTGATGCCATCTAGGGTTTTGTTTTTTGTTTTTTAAAGCATCTTATTTAAAATCTTCATGCAGCAATAGGTAAGTGTAAACTCTAACATTTAATTTTAACTTATTTCTAAATTTGGATAAATAGAGTGAAGGGAAATTTTTAAAGAAGAACAAAAACCGACTTGGAGGTCACTTAAGAACATTGTGTGATCAATGTCAATTACAGAGATTAACAACTGTTTTTTATAATAGGTATCAAGCATTACAGATGACAATCTCTACTGCAGCTAAATACATTCTCATTTTGAAACAGGGTAAATGATTCAAATATTTATGTTAAATCTAAAGCAAAGAGGGAAATGCTCAAGAAAAGTTCTGTCAACCGTATTTCTAAAAAGAATCATAAGCACATACCATGGCATTTCGTTAATAAAAATATTTTAATTTTCTATTAAAATTTTTGCACAAAAAGACTTTAGTTACAATTATTTTTCTTTGAAATAACTAATGACTCTCCTTTCATTCTTATTTTACTAAAAATATATAAATATAAAATATATTTTATTTCATCTCCTGGGTTTGAATTATTTGTGGGGTAAAAAAAAAATGTCCAACTTGATAAATCAACATATCTGTTTCTTAAACCTTTTTAATGATCCCTTATTTTGCTAAAAGGTTCAGTGTATCTGTACAAATAAGACAGCACAAATATTTCAGAATCTCAGAATTTTCTGGTTTTTATTTTAATGCTGACAAAACAGATTGCATACACAATAAATATGCACAATTTATATAACTCAATGGAAAAAAGATTAATTATAGACTGCTTATCCATATATAAAGGACTTGTTCTCATATGGATCTGATCTTTAACCAGATAATTTTGTTTTTTGTTTAATACCCTAACGCTAAGTAATCCCCCCCAAACTACTGATTAAAAAAGTACCACATCATTCAACACTCTCAAACTTTGGCATCAATACCAAAAAGAGAGACATGACCTTGAAATGACAGTTCCATTGCAGAAGGCTCAAAAAAAAAAAAAAAAAAAAGCCCAATTAAATGACCTACTTTTAAACACAATAGAATCGATATGCATGCAGGAAAAGTACACCCCTGTGGAAAGTTCTTATTGCCTGATTGATCAAAAACAAAACAAAACGTTTCTTTTTTTAAGGGCCCCTTCCAGATCACAGTCAGTGCCAGAAATCCACACAGGAAAAAAATCCATCAAAATGAAACCCTAAAAGGGTTTACCCTTCACCATCTTATTTGCACTTCAAAACCCTGTAAGTCCTTCAGTTAAACCCCAGGGCTGAACCATTTCAATAATAAGAGAGGTGGCCAGAGGTGATTTATCTCCCATTTGGCCCCTGGACAGAGCTGTAATGTCTACCAAGCTTCCCCTCCCTGAGTCAAACCCTCCCCCAGGTCTCAACCTTCGTTTCTGTGGCTTTGGATCTGCAACCTTATAAACAACTCCTATGCCCCTTCCAATCAGATTCAAGAATAGTCTGTAACTCCTGATTTGGATACATTTTCTTGGCAATGCCTTCACAAAAGGAACTGCTGCTGAGTAACCAGTTTTGAAAATACCAAGTTAAATTTCAGATTCTCTTTATTATAAGCTGGGGAAGAAAAGAAACTTTCCAACTTTACATTCTATCTTCTCATATATATTGTTATCAGAATTTGTTACACTTTTTCCAAATTATACCTTGATACTCTTAATGTTTTGGGCCACATCAGCCAACTTCCTACAGTGATGTTCATCTAAATTTAAATCCTTGCATTGTAAAATATCTTAACAAATCCAAAAAGAAGAGATTTCACAGGTCACACACTCCTGGGTCAAAAAGACCTTAAAACAGATATCAGATCACTATGACTTAACTGATTTATTCTATGCTTGTTATCAAATATGTACTATGACTGTCATCACACAATTTTCCTCTAGTAAAATAAACATCAAACAATGTCAACAGTTATTTAAATTGAAGCACAGGTCCCAGAAGTTATCAAATGTGAAACACTGTGAAGTTATTCCTTAAAAATGAAGGATATTTTATCACTAGGCATGATTCTCTATTTCAAAATTATATTCACATATTTCCTTAGTGTAAAAAGAAAATGAAATATATATGTACTTTCCCCCTAGTATTTAAATGAAAAGTTTGTTTTTCTAATTGATGCTGATAAATTACATCTGAATGCCACAATAACAGCTCTCACTAAATAAATGATTCTACTATAGTCACTCCAGTTTTACAAGTTGAAAACTTTCAAGCTATGTCACTAACTTCATAGAGACTCACAGGCAAATATAAATATATTTCACTTAAACCTAAGATCAATAAAGAAAAATTTTAAATAATAAAATTAAATATATACTGATAGTTAAAAATACAAGAAAAATGCATTTTTGTCTATTAAACATTATTTCTGGTTTTGGAGATATTTATCAATAAAAATTATATTTCTGTTATTAAAAGATGCATCATCAAGATCCTTGTACCTCATTACCAAATAGTTTTCATTTTCAGAGCTCCAAGTACCATAAATTCAAGAAAAAACAAGTCTCACAGCAAGTATAACTTTATTGCATGCTACCAGGTCAATGAATTTCAGATTTGCATTTGAGATAACACAATAACTCAAACTGCATATATAAACTAAGAAAAATGGATGACTGAGAAAAACTAAGAAACATGCATTTTTAAATCACTGAAACACATTTTGGCACTAATAACAAAATATTCAGGAAAACAAGTATCTTAACCTACAACATGACATTTAAAAAAAAAAAAAGCTTTCCTCAGATAATCAACAAGAGTAAATTGATCCGCCACAGAGGAAATATTCAATCTTCATTAAATATTTACTCAGTGCAATAGGTTGTTAGGTCTATTTAGACCTCAAAGAAAAAATAGTTCCTGTCTGGTAGGAATCAGGTCTTAGGAGAATTGAATGGAGATGAGAGGCAGTTCCTCAAGTCATGACACTATATTTCACTTTGACAATGCTAAAAAGTGGAGATATGCTATAAAATGTATAGTACCACTTTGAAATATGATACAAAGAACGTGATACTTCTTATTATAACGGGCACTGAGTCATGTGTAGAATTGTGAATTATTATATCATACACCTGAAACTGATACAACACTATATTGTTAACCATACTGGAATTAAAATAAAAAATTTAATAAAATAATAGGAAAAAGAAACCAAAAAGGACACAGTGACACTTAAGGGACTATTAAATTTTTTTAAGGGACTATTGAATTTAATAAGGTTTGACTGCATAAGCAACTTCATTTCTTAATGTAGCACAATAAAATTTAAAATTAATCTAAATAAAATTTGGGTGTACAAAATCTGTAGTCCCCAACTCTCCCACTCTATAACTGTAGCCCAGTCACCTATCTTCTCTAGGCCTCTTTTCTTAACCATAAAATTGGGGATAATGTAAATACATTTCTAGATTGAAAACACTAGGTGGTAATGGGGGCAGGGAGGAGATCCCATTCACCGCAGCAACAACAAAAATATTACCGAGGAATCAAATTAATGACAGATATGTGACAACATTTTTTAAATTGCCAAAATTTATCTAGGTGATTTAAATGAAAATTTAAACACAGAGAGAAATATGCTAAGGTTTTATAGAGAAGTCTAATCCTTGTAAAAATATGTTTCTCAGATAAAATAATAAACTTGCACAATTCCACTCAAAGCATCAGTAGAATTGTGTGAGGAACATCATGAAAACATCCCCTTATGGATAAAAGAAGATTGTCAAAGAAAAGATAAGAAAAAAAGTCTCTTCAATAAAGGTTATAAGGGAAGGTGAGTCAAAATAAATGTTAAATCATATTATGAGGGAAGAGATTTTTGGCCATTAAATCTGTCTCTAAATCCAACGTAAATTTTTGGTTCTCCTCTAACATGTCCTCTAGGTAGATTTCTTGATATTTTCTTTTCTTTGGCTGGATTTCATCTCACAACCTTTCTAGTATTGCTCCTTTCCCTGTGCTGCTCCTCAGTTTCCTTTGCACTCCCACAGTACACCGCCCAGAAATGGAGTTCTACAGAGTTTGGTCTGTGGTAGCCATCTTCCAAGATGGCTTCAGTGATTCTTGCTGCCTGTGTAATCCCCTCCCCCACACTGAATCAAGGTTGACTTCTGTGATCATTAAAATCCCAAACAAATGACAGCATGTAATTTCCAAGGTCATAAAAGATATTGCAGTTTCTGTCTTGACCTCTGGGATCACTTGCTTTAAGAGAAAGCAGTCACCATGCTGTAAGGACCCTCAAACAGCTCTGTGGGTGTGGGACCTGAGGTTTCCTGCCAAGAGCCAGCACCGACTTACCTAACTGCTCTCCTTGCCTCCTCTTTGGCACCCTCCAATCATTCCCCTGCATTACAGCACAAATATAATCTGTCAATGTGTTGCTAGAGTCCTTCATGATTTTATATTACCTTGAGGATAAAAATCAATATTGTAAATATCTCTGCCCATTTCTCTTGCCTTATCTTGCACTGTTTTCTTCCTAAATGCTGTGCTCCAGCAACAGTGACCAACCTTTAAACAGTTATGCTCCTTCTGGTAATTCCATTTTATCTTTTACTTTTGCCAATTTAAATCTCCTTATCCTTTTAGATCTCAAGCCTTGCTTCTCTGATCCCCTCAGTCCTTGCGAAAAGCTCTCAGAGGACATTATTCATATCCTTCCTAGCATTAACTCATTGATGAGCTATATAATTTGTGTGTTAATATTTGTCTTCCCTATTCCAAACTACATGAAGGTAGGGGACTATGTCTTTCTGGTTTTGCCTATTACTGATACTATAACAACTTTGTGATATCCTCTTACATAGCAAGTACTCATACTGTTTGAATAATTTAATAACTTAAAATGTAGGGCTAGCATGAGAATGAGAAACTCACTGGAGACCTTCCAAGTCAACTTTATTATCTATAAGAATTATTACATGACACCCACAGCTAACATCATACACCATGGGGAAAAACAGAGTTTTATCATAAGGTCAGGAACAAGACAAGGATGTCCACTCTCACCACTTTCATTCACCATAGTACTGCAAGTCCAAGTCACAGAAATCAGGCAATGAAATGAAATAAAAGGCATCCAAATTGTTAAGGAAGAAGTTGAACTTTCACTATTTGCAGATGATATGATATATATAGAAAGCCCTAAAGACTCCACCAGAAAACTACTAGAACTGATAAATGAATATAGTAAGGATTCAAAATCACAGGATACAAAATCAATGTACTGAAATCTGTCCTATACACTAGTAATGAAGCAGAGAAAGAGAAAGTAAGAAAACAAACCCCTTTACAATTGCACAAAAAACAATTTTTAAAAAATGCCAAGCACTAAACTTAACCAAAAAGGGGAAAGACCTGAAAGACCTGTACTATAAAACACTGATGAAAGAAACTGAAGATGATATAATCAGATAGAAAAACATCCATGCTCATGGGTTGGAAGAACAAATATAGTTAAAATGTCTATACTACCCAAAGTAATCTACAGATTTCATGCGGTCCCTATCAAAATGCCAACAGTGTTTTTCACAGAACTAGAACAAACAATCCTAAAATTTGTATGGAACCACAAATGATCCCAAATAGCAAGGGTAAAATTGAAAAAGAAGAACAAAACTGAATTCCAGAGTTCAAATTATATTACAAAGTAACAGTAATTAAAACTGTATAGTATGATAATGTTACTGAAATAAAAATAGTCACGTAGATCAACAGAATAGACTAGAAAGCCCAGAAGTAAACCCACAGTTATATGGTCAATTAATCTTTGATAAAGGAAGAATGAATATACAATGGGAAAAAGACAGTCTTTTCAACAAATGGTACTGGGAAAACTGGTCAGCTATGTGTAAATCAATGAAATTGGACCACTTTCTTTCACCATACACAAAAATAAACTCAAAATGCAGTAAGGACCTGAAACTAAAGATCCTTGAAGAGAACCCATGCAGTAATTTCTCTGACATCGGCTGTAACAATATCACTCTAGATATCTCCCTGGAGGCAAAGGCAACAAAAACAAAAATAAACTATTGAGACTACATCAAAATAAAAAGCTTCTGCAAGTCAAAACTAAAAGGCAATCTACTGAATGGGAGAAGACATCTGCAAATGATATACCTGATAAAGGGTTAGTATACAAAATATAAAAAGAACTTCTACAACTCAACACCCAAAAAACCAAATAATCCAATTAAAAAATGGCAGAAGACATGAACAGACATTTCTCCAGAGAAGATCTACAGATGGCCAACAGACACATGAAAAGATGCTCAACATCACTACTAGGAAAATGCAAATCAAAACCACAATGAGATTTCACCTCACATTTGCAGAATGGCTAAAATAAAAAACTCAAGAAACAACAAGTGTTAACAAGGATCGAGAGAAAAAGGAACCCTCATGCACAGTTGATGGGAATGCAAACTGGGTGCAGCCACCATGGAAAACAGTTTGGAAGTTCCTCAAAAAAAGAACCGTTCCATGATCTAGGAATCGCACTATTAGGTAAGTAATTACCCCCAAAATACAAGAACATTAATTTAAAGGGATATATATACCCTTATATGTTTATTGCAGAATTATCTACAACAACCAAACTATGGGAGCACCCCAAGGTCTAATGATAGATAAATGGATAAAGAAGATGGGGTATATATATATAATGGAATATTATTCATCCATAAAAAAGAATGAAATCTTGCCATTTGGAAGGACATGGATGGATCTATAGTGTATGTTAAGCAAAATAAGTCAAAAAAAGATAAATACTACATGATCTCACTTACATGTGGAATTTAAGAAACAAAACAAATCAGCCAAGGGAAAAAAAGAGAGAAAGAGAGACAAACCAAGAAACAGACTCTTAACTACAGAGAACAAACCAATGGTTACCAGAGGGAGGTGGATGGAAGGATAGGGAAAACAGGTGAAGGATATTAAAAAGTACACTTACCATGATGGAAAAAAAGTAGAATAGTAAAAAAAATATTTTGGAGCTCTTTCTATATAAATACATAAAGATCTTCCTCATTCTTTTTTGTGGCCTCAGAGAATTCCCTGGAATGTATATACCATGATTATCATTTTTTTAAGATTTATTTCTTTGAGAGGGAGAGTGCACAAAGGGAGTGAGGGGTGGGGGGAGAAAATCTCAACCTGACTTCGTACCAAGCTCAGAGACTGATGTGATATGGAGCTCGCAATCTCATGACCCTGAGATCATGACCTGAGCCAAAATCAAGAGTCAGATGCTTGGGGTGCCTGGGTGGCTCAGTTGGTTAAGCGACTGCCTTCGGCTCAGGTCATGATCTCGGAGACCTGGGGTCCAGTGAGTCCCACATCCGGCTCCCTGCTCGGTGGGAAGCCTGCTTCTCCCTCTCTCACTCCCCTTGCTTGTGTTCCCTCTCTGGCTGTGTTTCTCTCTGTCAAATAAATAAAATCTTTAAAAAAAAAATAAAAAAGAGTCAGATGCTTAACTGACTGAGCCATTCACGGCACCCCATACCATGATTATTATAAACTAGTACCTTAATGATAGATACTTACTTTACAATCTTTGTTATTACTAAAGGCTATAGTAATCAACCCTGTACTAACTAATACACACTAATTTAGTACTTGGATAAATTCCTAGAAGTAAAATTGCTGGGTCAAAGGATATATGCAGTTTTAATTTTGTTAAATATTGCCAACTGCTCTGGTTTTGCTTTGTTTTGGCATACACAAGGCAGTCTTCATTTTTTCTACACATTAGAAACATTTTCTATTATAGTTCAGTTTTTCTAAAGTCCACATCAAGTAGGAAACTGCCAAAAGCAGAGAACAGCTGGATTGGAAAGAATCCCTGATAATGAGGCAGTAAGTGAGGGTTGAACTAATGGTTGAACCAATTTCTACTCCCATTAGTAATTTATGGATCTCCATACCTTCAACAACGTAGAATATTATTTACTTTTGGATCTTTGTTGACAGATGAAAATGGTCTCTCTCTCTTTTTTTTTTTTTTTTTTTTTTTAAGATTGTATTTGACAGAGAGAAACAGAGCTAGAGAGGGAACACAAGCAGGGGTAGTGAGAGAGGGAGATGGGGACTGGATCCTGCAACTCCCGGATCATGACCCAAGCTGAAGGCAGACGCTTAACGACTAAGCCACCTGGGAGCCCCACTTTTTTCTTTTTAATTTAATTATTTTCTCAGTGTTCCAAGATTCATTGAAAAAAATGTATCTTAATGTAGTTTTAGTCTGCATTTCTCTTATCATGGATGAAACTGAATATCTTTTCAAATGTTCAAAAGCCCCTGAATTTTCTTCTCTGAAACTTCTAGTTCTTATCCATTTTTAATTTGGCTGTTGGTTTTTATTCTTGCTTTGTAAGAGCTTTCTATATATTAAAGAATTCTGTCCTTTGCGTGTGATATGGGCCACAACATTTTCCCCCAGTTTGCTATTTTGCCTTTTGCCTTTGCTTTTGGTGTTTGCTGTTGTTTTTAATTTTGATACAATTAAATTTATCAACTTTTTAAAATATTAAGGAGTTGCATGGAAACACAGAACTCACTTTATCTGTTTAATTAAATAATCTACATAAGCCAGTGCTTATTTCCTAGAAGCACTAAAAAAGCAAAGGAGAGTAAGTGGGAAAAAAATTTATCTAAATAATTAGAACCCCAAATATATTATTTTTCTATTTAAAAGAAGAGTTTTTCAGTTTTTTTAGTTTATCATTTTTTAAAGGGAAAAATGATATTTGTACCTTATCCACTCTCTCTTGTTTTTGCAAAACAGCAGAAACACACACACACAGAGAGACACCACAAAAAAACAGGAGAGGTGAAGATGAAGAATAGATGAGGGTTTGAAGTAGCCAACAGGAGCCAGAGATGAAAATTTTGGATCAGCAGCTTCTGTGGAACCAAATGAACAGCTTTTGATCCATTTATTTCTTGATTCTGGACTTTAAATTAATGGGAGGGCTGCATACTTCTGGTAGAGGGGAAAAATTGTCGACTATGTTTTGTTTTTTTCCAACAAGGAGGTCTATGGTTTTTTCTCCCTCGTACCCCAAATTCCAACTCCCAACCCTCTCTCTACCTCTTATAAATGTTCTATTTTTCTTTAGTCCCTAGTTGGAAAATATAAGACCCAATCAGTGTTTATTACTGTCTTTGTTGGTACTCCTACATCTCTGTCATTTGCCATAAAATCTTTTTTGAGTTGCTGCTCTACCCCCAACCTCAATATGTCAACTCAATATGTCCAAAATTAGTATGTCTTTTTTTTTTTTTTTAAAGATTTTATTTATTTATTTGACAGAGAGAAACACAGCTAGAGAGGGAACACAAGCAGGGGGAGTGAGAGAGGGAGAAGCAGGCCTCCCGCCGAGCAGGGAGCCCGATGTGGGACTCGATCCCGGGTCTCCGGGATCATGCCCTGAGCTGAAGGCAGTCGCTCAACCAACTGAGCCACCCAGGCGCCCCCAAAATTAGTATGTCTAAAACAAAACTCATGATTATTAGAGTAAAAGTGATTCCTAATTCCTGATTTCATTATTTTCATTTATTCACCTAGGAAGTACTGTGAACTGTGCTAGGAAGGATACTAAAGGCAATCCCCAATCTCAAAGTGATCCAATCTAAAGGTGAAAGACATGTAAATGTGTATATGTTCACTAGAAGTAGGAACAAAGTACTGTAAAAGTACAAAGATTGTAGCAATTCTGTCCAGAGAAATGAAGAAAATATCAAAGAAGAGACAACATTTGGGTGGTTTTAAAGGATTTATTAAACAGAATTGGGAGGACTGCACAGGCCAGTAGAGCAGAAAGTGAAAGTCACAGTGCATTTTAGCAATACTCAAGGTTCATTGTTGGAGGGAGGGATTGAGTGGCAAGCAGACTGAAGACTCATTGCCCTTCACAACCTGCTGAAACCATTGCCACAATGAAAGAACCAGAATCAGAAGCAACAACCACTACTGTGATAGCAGGAAGAAATTGGAGATGAGGAAGGTGGGAGTCCCATCAGAAAACCCAACCTTCTGGGCCCTCTCCACAAAGCCAATGGAAAGCCTGATGATGCCAAGTCAGCTCCAAACTGGAATTCACCTGCCTGTCCACCATAAGTAGAATGGATAAATAAGTTGTTGTGTGTGCATGCAATGGGATATTATGCTGCAATAAACAAATTCCTGCCATAGGCAACCCAGATGAATCTCATCAATATGATGTTGTGTGAAAGGAGCCAGACCCAAAAAAAAAAAAAAGGAAACTCTCTTCACAGAAGTCCTCCAGTGTCAAGAGAACTAATGATTCCATGTCAAGAGAACTAATTCATTCCATAATGAATCTCCGACCTCCTCCCTAGGGCAGAGTTCACTCAAGTGAGGCCTAAGCATCAGGTATGGCCCATTGGTCATGGTTGATGAGGAGCCAATGCTTAACCTTCTTTTTCCAGACCAGGCCATAAATGTCCTTCCAGAGGAGGCTTTTTCCCAAAGAGCAAAGAAAGTCCTCAAAGTCTCGAAAGTTGGTTTCTTATCAAGAATATCTGTCCACTGAAGGATGCCTGGGTGGCTCAGTGGGTTAATCAGCTGCCTTCTGCTTGCATCATGATTCCAGAGTTTGCTCAGCAGAGAGCCTATTTCTCCTGTCCCTCTGCCTGCTGCTCTGCCTACTTGTGCTCTCTATCTCTTTGTCAAATAATCAATCAATTAATCAATCAATCTTGGGGCACCTGGGTGGCTCAGTTGGTTAGGTAACTGCCTTCAGCTCAGGTCATGATCCTGGAGTTCCAGGATCGAGTCCTGCATTGGGCTCCCTGCTCAGTGAGGAGTCTGCTTTTCCCTCTGCTTGCTGCTCCCCCTGCTTGTGTTCTCTCTCCCTCTCTCATTCCTTCTCTCAAATAAATTTTTAAAAATCTTAAATAAATAAAAATCTTAAAAAAAAAGGGTAACTTTCCACCCAAAGGATAGACCCCAGGTTATGGAAGACAAATCTGACCACTCTTCTTCCCCCTCACCAACTGACTGCTAAACAGGAAACTTCTTTGGTGCTGTTTCTTACGTATGTGTCCACCCAGCCCCCAGTACTGTCCTTCATTCTTAAGAGCCAAGAACCAGTTTTTTACCATTCTTTTCTTCTAGCTGCTTGTTTTAATCCTTTTTATGTGACACCCACCTCCTCTTCTCCATGTTGCTGGCTGCTCTGTGAAACTCACCGGGTCATCTGACTTAGGGTAAGTGTGGGTGACTGGTACAGAGCTCCTCCTCGAAAGGCCACTCTCCCTGCTTTTGGATACTGTAGTTTTAGTGTGAGTAGCATGATCTTCACTGCTCTCGTCTGTGATCACTGCGCTTTGTGAAACTATGCATCCCCTTGTAGCCTTTCTTAGTATCTGTTGCACTTTTGTGACTTCCCAACACTAGAGTAAATTTTCTGCCAAAAATGGTGCCCTCCAGATTTTCTGCACCTCCCAACATGGGAGAACTGTGAAATTTCCACAAGACTACCTCCCTCGTCATTTGACACAGCCCATGAGATGCCCTTTATAGCCTCTGACAGGCTTACACCATGTCTTTTCCAACAAATATCATTGTGAGGCCACCAGCCCTTCTGTCTGAATCCTGTGAATATCTACCCGGCCTGTGTCTGGGTGGAACTTGGACAGTCCTGTCACCTTCTTCTCACTGTATTCCCCACATTCCTGGCACTGGCTATTTCCTTCCTTCCTTCCTTCCTTCCTTCCATCCTTCGTTCCTCCCTCCCTCCCTTTCTCCCTTTTTTTTTTTTTTCAGATTTTATTTATTTATTTGACAGAGAGACCATGAGGGAGAGAACAGAAGCAGAGGGAGTGGGAAAAGGAGAAGCAGGCTTCTGCTGAGCAGGGAGCCTGATGTGGCGCTTAATCTCCAGACTCTGGGATCATGACCTGAGCTGAAGGCAGACACTTAATGACTGAGCCACTCAGGCCCCCTGCACTGGCTATTTTCTTTGAAAATGGGAGTGAACAGGTTCAGTTTTGAACTGACCCTAAGGAAATAAGTCAGGAGTTGTTTAGCTAAACAGAAGGGATGTTAGCTATTGGAGAGCTGAGAATAATTTTTAAACTCTTTTTTTTTTTTTTTTTTTTTAATGTGGGGCTTGAACTCACAACCCCGAGATCAAGAACTGAGCTGAGATCAAGATCTGAGCTGAGAGGCACCTGGTGGTTCAGTTGGTTAAGCATCTGCCTTCAATTCAGGTCATGATCCTGGAGTTCCAGGAACAAGCCCCATGTTGGGCTCCCTACTCAGCAGAGAGCCTGCTTCTCTTTCTGTCCCTCACCTTGCTCATTCTCTCTCTCTCTTTCTCAAAACAAAAACAAAACCAAAAACAGAAAACCTGAGCTGAAATCAAGATTTGGATGTTTGACTGAGCTACCCAGGTGCCCTGAGAATAAATTTTTCTTCTTTTTAACATTTTTTGTTGTTGTTTAAGTAACAAACATAGTGGAAACAAACAAAAAGTAGGTTGGGGACAGTTTGTAAGGGGCCTTATAGGCCAAATCAGGAATTTGAGTTTTATCCCAAAAGCAGGAGAGAGCAAATAGAAGCTTTCAAAAAATTAACATAATTAGGTTTTTTAAAAGTAGAAGATAACTCTGACAGTAATATGAAAGTTGGATTAGAGACTAGATAAAAGTTTTCTGAAGAGTCTAGGAGTTGATGGGGATTGTACATAATCAGCAACGGAAGGAACACAGAAGAGGAGACCTTCAGGTAAGCAGTTAGAAATTCAGGACTCAAGGCTGGAGTAGGAACTCTACAAACAGACCCTAGAAACAGACAGCTGCCACACAGATAACTGGTATCAGTACTGGGGAGATTACTAGGGACTGCCATCATAGAGAAAGTATATGGAGTAAGAGGGTCAAGGAGGGAAGTCTGAGAAACACCATCATTTGAGAGTCAAGCAAAGAAAGAGGAAAACCTCTTTGCAGATAAGTAGGGAGCAGTAGGAAGGAAACCAGGAACTTACTGGGTTCTGAAGGCCAAGGGGCAAGAAAATTGGAGAAATGGGAGGTGGTCAACAGTTTCAACAGGTAGGGGAGGTCAAATAGGACCAAGAATGAAAATGTGCCATGTAGTAATTAGTCCTTCAAGAAGTGTGATGAACTAGGACAGAAATCAGGAGGTAGCTGCTGGAAAGGTAGAATGGCAGGAAAGAGACATTAGAACAAGAGATGCTCACAGGGTGAGTTTTACCTTCCAAAGAAATGGAGAGGTAATGATACTGAAGAGAGGAGATGATTAATGAAATAAGGTCCTAGAAGGATAGAAAAAGGAGAGAGGAACGGATGGAAGATACATCAGTGGCAGAAACTCAGGGCAGGAGCCTGGGTCCCTGATGACAGCAGAGATGCTTTACCAGCTGTAGACAATTACCTCCAAACTTTGTTTATGCAGGAAAGAAATAAACTTCGAACTTGGTGTTTAGTGTTTCCTGTCATTTGCAGACAAATGTAATCCTAACTGATACAAGAGAGAAGAGTGTTGAAAGAATAAGGAAGCCCCTCTCAAAAGAATAAAGACATGAAATAGCATAGTATGTTCTCAAGACTACAATTGCTAGACTATAAAAAGTGAGGAAGGAAATGGTAGGAAAGGAAGATGAAAATGTAAACCCAGGTATGAGGAGCTAAGACTGGATCTTATGGATAAAAAGTAGCTACATGAAAGGATGTTCAAGGAATGACATGTTTTCATTTCAGCTTTGAATAGATTCTTCTGTGGCAGTCTGGAAGGGGCTCATGAGGAGGCAAACAGGATGCAGGAGTATTTAGAAACTTCTCCAATAGTCCTGGTGAGAGATCATAATGCCTGCATGCATGCAGTTAGGGAAGGGAGAGGATGGAGAAACCTGAGAAATACTTAGCAATTAAATCAGTAGGAACTGGTAACTGATAGCATGGGCAAGTAATTCAGGGTGAAGCTTATGTCTCTATCTTGCATTGCTTTTCTTCATCCCCACTATTAGTACTTCAATTAAGGCATGCACTATTTCACATATTCACTCAATAAACATCTATTGACTATCTTCTCTGGGCCAAGTCCTGCAGATACAATGGTGAACAAGACAGAAATGGTCTTTGTTCTCCTAGATTTTAGTACTATGATTGCTGAACGCTTCATATGTGATACCACATTTAACCCTCCAAATACCCTTTGATATAAGTATTACTATGTCCCCACTTTTCAGATGAGGTAGCCCAGTCTAAGAAAGTTTAATAATTTGCTCAAGGTCACATGGCTAGCTGGTAAGTGGTGGTACCAGGAATCATACATAGATCTACCTTTAAAGCCATGGTTTTCTTTTGTTTTGTTTCAGAAGACTCTACACGAAATGTGGGGCTTGCACTCATGACCCCAAGATCAAGAGTTGCATGTTTTATGGGCTGAGACAGCCAGGTGCTCCTAAAGCCTAAAGCCATGTTTTTAATCACTTGACTATGTTCTCTCTCATGGAATTACAGACAATGTATTAAATACTGTAACAAGGAATATAGTGGTTTGGACGATTACAGCCTCCTACCTGGACATTATTTCTGCATTTGCATGTTTCTTAAGTGCAAATTAGGGAGACTGATGGTACCTCTTCTAATTGAGGCACTTGGAAGAAGAAGAAGAAGATGAGGTTTTGAGGGGAAGGTGATACATTTCAGGTCTTAGATATATTGATGTTGAGATGAAATATCGAAGTAGAGAGACCTAGCAGCAATGTGATAGAGAAATTTGAAATTTAGAGGGAAGCAGAATTGCAGATAAAGCACTTGGCATCACTAATACTTAGAGGTCACCTAAATCAAGGCAATTGCTGGGACTCTTCAGGGACTCCTAGAAATAAGAAGAGCAACCTGCTAAGAAAAGGTCAGTTTGGTACAGGCTAAAGAAGAGTGGAGTACATTCAGAATAACTGATTACAGAAAAAAAGAAAGGAACCCACCAAGGGCACTCAATTCAAAGATATAATTAAGTGGTATTTAGGGTTAGAGAGAATGAATTTAAAGTTGGTATCAATCTGCATGGTTGAGGGGTTATCTCTAGCAACAATAACCAACTCAAGAATAGGAAAACTTCCAAAAATTATATCAGTTTACTACTTCTTTTCTTTTCTCCTACTCTGATTTAAGACCTTGCCTTTGAGTTCCCAGAGCACCCTGATTTTACCTTTGATCTGCTAATGAATACTTGACCTATCAGTTTCTATTTAAGTCTACCTCCCCTTTGGACTTTGAAATCCCCAAAGTTCTTTGAGACTCTGAAAACTCCAAAGTTCTTTGTCTTTTGAAAACTTGTGGTTTTAATCATTTTTATTCTCTATTATGTACTTATTTTATCTCCAGGTTCGACTGCAGAGTCTCTGAGGGAAGGGATTGTGATTTCCAACAGTTTTGCAGGAATGTCATCACAATTCAATGCCTCATCCACAGAATTTCGTTAATTTGTGGGATTGACTTTAATCTAGAAGCTGCAATGTAGAAACTAACCAACTATCTAATTCTATCAAACAGTGATTTTTAAGTTTTCAAACTTGGAATAAACAATCCCCTTTTCTCAACCTTTCATTCTCTGTTTTTCATTAAGAGGTAGTTAAGACACCTCTACCAGGTACACAACATTTTGACTTTGGATTTTGGACCCTACCAACAGCTCTCCAGGCTCTTTGACCATGGAGGATCTACTAAGCAGTTCTGGGTCTGCTGAATCCATATTGATAAAACTCAAAGGATTGGACCTGATGATTGCCAATGACTCTTCTTATTCTTAAATCTAAAGATTTGGGGGGAAAAAAGTGACCAGCACCATAAAACCAAACAGATAAAAATAAAATAAAATGATATCCCCAAATTCTATGACCCCTGGAAGATCTTTAAATCACATTTGAGAACACTGCCTTATAAAGGACAATTAAAACATGGGTTCCAAGAGGAATAAGTCAGAGACACAAATACTATATGACTTAAATTATATGTGGAATCTAAAAAGCAAAACAAATGAACAAATAAACAGAAACCAGCAACAGACTCATAAGTACAGAAAATAAACTGCTGGTTGCCAGAGGGGAGGAGGTTAGGGGGCTGGGCAAAATAGGTCAAAGGGATTAAGAGGTACAAACCTCCAGTTATAAAATAAGTAAGTCAAGGAGCACCTGGGTGACTCAGTCAGTTAAGTGCCCAACTCTTGATTTTGGCTGAGGTCATGATCCCAGGGTCCTGAGATTGAGCCCTTTATTAGGCTCCACTCTGGGTATGGACCCTGCTTAAGATTCTCTCTCTCTCTCTCTCTCTCTCCCCCTCTCTCTCCCTCAGTGCCCCTGCTTTCTCCCTCCCTCCAATGCTTGTATGCATGCTCTCTCTTTCTCTAAAAAATCAATCAATCCATCAATCAATCACGGAGATAAAAAGTACAAAATGGGGAATATAGTCAATAATGTAAGAATTTTGTATAATGACACATGATAACTACACTTATGGTGAGCATTCCATAATGTATATAACTGTTGAATCACTATGTTGTATACCTGAAATTAATATGTCAGCTATACTTAAATTAAAAAAACAAACAAACATGGGTGCCATGTTTCACAATTGGAAAAATAGTAAATAAGTCCCTATTTCTATAAGGTTAGACTACAATCTAAAGTGCATATTACCTCTAAAATGAAGATTTTACTGACATTTTATATTTTTACTGATGTTTTGTATTTAGTTATTGCTTTGACTATTGATTAAAACATATAATAGATGTAAGATGTTTTTCAAATGGTAGGTTTATCCAAAAATCAAATGAAAGGACACTGTCATTCACTTTGCTAGTAAAAAGAGAAGAAAGCTAGAATATGAAACACCATCCCAGATCTCAAATATACCTTATACCTTGATAACGCTTTCCTTTTTTTCTTTTTTTTTCAGATGAGAAATCAAAGAGCATAAGTGACTTACTCAAAGTTACAGAAGTACTAAGTGGTGGCAATGCTGGTAGTAGAGGTTTCCGGTCATATGCCTTTTTTTTTTTTTAAACAACCAAATTGGTCAAAAATCTCCTGAAAGACAAAAACAGATGAAGGTGAAATGCCAGTTGGTTGAGTTTAAACAGAGACCCCACTTTGTTCTTTCCAGGTTCAATAATAAACAATTCCAGTGATTAGCATGAAGCCCTGGCAGATGAAACATTTGACTCTAAAACAAAAATATTTGTATTTTTGCACCACAGTTAGAAATCAATTGTAAAAATTAACGTAAATGGAAAACAGAGAATTAGCTAACCCAGAACTCAATTTTCCTTCACTCTTTTGGAAGACAGAAAAAACAAAACAAAATCCCCATGGTTCCCTTCATTAGCAGCCAGGATGGTGAGTCCCATTGTAAATCCCACTTGTAAAGGCTCTGACTACCTGCAGAGCCTAGGAGTACCAATCACATTAGTGAAGACACCAGATGACCAAAGGAAGCATTGAGGGTCTGGGAAAGCTAGTAAACAAAAGGCAGCATTCCAAATGAATGCCATTGCTAGTCTGCATTGTAAAATGCTTGGATTTGAGAACCCTAAAGCAGATTAGTTTAAGACAACAAAAGATTCAAACAAGATACAAAGAGCTCATTTTGACACATTAAGAAATTGTCTTCATTAGATCACCAGGTGTTAAGTGTAATTATTAAAAAAAAATAGTAATTCCACCTAAGTTGTGTTTGAAGAAGTTATCTTAGAAGAACAGGGACCTCAACATGGTTCTTGAATATAACATGTTCGTGACCAAAATTCATGAGCCACATATGCTGGCCTTTATACCTTTGAATCTTTCTGACATTTTGAAGGCCTGTCATGACTTTAAAATTTGTTAAACACACCATTTCAATGTACCACTCTGCTTATGAGTACTAGTACTTTCAATACCAACTAGAAAAACTTGAATCTCTCCAAGTGTACGTGATTTTTTTCCCTTCTATGTTGTTGCCTCATTTACAAAGAAAATCAATAAAACTTTTAAGTATGAATTGCCAAAATGAAAAGCAGCAAAACATTAGGCCATGGCATAATTGCCCGGACATTTTCTGTCACTTTCCGTGCTTGTTTGGCTCTCGTCATGAAATTTAAACTCAACTACAGTTGAGATGCGTAAATTTGAAAATGTGGAAGGAAAACCTTATTTACTTCCAGATGGAAGAGGCTGAACTTTGCTGTTTGTTTTCTTTTGTTTTGAGGGGGAAGTTAGGGAGTTATGTTCAATAATTTAAATAACTTCCAATATTGTTACCAGTTTTATTCATTATATATCCGTAGTGCTAAGCTGAATAATGATATAAAGTAAAAATAATTTCACTTATTGAAAGTCCTGTCAGAAGACACAGTCACTGACAAGATGAATAATATTGGATCAAATGGCCTTCCACTCAACATGTTCAGGTGGTACAGTCTGAAATTTTACAAATGTATTTAAAGAACCCCTAACAATAACAGATAGGCAGACAGGCAAGAAGGGTTCTGATTTTTTTAAATAGTCCTAAAAGCCTTTAAGTCAAATTTGAGGTATAATAATGAGAACCTTTCCCTATAATTTCTATTTGAAAATCAATATCTCATCATCCCTCCTCAGTGTGATAAATAATCACCTTTCACCAAGAACACAAGTAGTTCAGCTCCCACTTTCCCTTTGAGAGGTATTCCCATCGTTTTGTCAAACCTTAACAGGGTCATAAGCGAGGCTTACTGACACAGAAGGAAAGAGTTCACGCCCAATGAGCTGATGTCACCTGCAACTTTTAGACCAGGTGAAAATTTTTACTTCATGTATGTTCAAGTGGAAAAACATTGGAAAAGTTCAGTGAGTCTGAACTCCTAACAGCTTTCTGGCTTCAGCTCTCCTCTAGATTTAGAAGTTATATAATCGTAACAACATCATCATAAGGCTTAAATTTTCATAAAATTTATTTTAAAAATATAATCAATTGCCCTTGTTTGACAGAGGCAAAAGGAAGTAGAAAAATAGAGACTGGTGGCTGAGTCACATTTCAAGTTTACTGTGGATGAGGAGCACAACCCTCATCCCCAATTCCCTCCAACCCTCACTGGTGCTGCAATTTCTCTAGACTTTTCAGTTTTATCATATAGACAGTGGCAGAAATATGTCTTATCAAGTCAGTACTAGAGTATTTTCTCAGCTCCGAATTTGCTGACTGCATTCATGGAGTGTCTCCTTTCATTGTCTCATCTGTCCCTTCCCTCTCTCCTTGGTAGTTGAGAGGCAGGACCAAGAAGGGCCTGACCCCTGTCCTCCTAAAGTAGTGAGGACAAATGCTGTGGGGAGTAATAAACCTGACTCAAATCATGCTCTACCACTTTACAATCACGTGGCTTGAGGCTTATTATCTGTAAAATGAGAATATTTCCTACCTTATAGGGTTGTGGTAAAAAATGTATGTGAAGCACCTGGCATATATTAGGCATACAATCAATGTTAATACTCTTCCTTATAGAAATCCCTAAATATAGGAAGAATTTTGCTTTTACAGAGTTCTTTCATGTATATGATCTCAGTCTTTATAAGATTACCACACTCAGAAATGGCAAGGTACTCAAATGCATGTCCTCTGCCCCAGGACCATTTTTTTTTCCCCTATTGGGCTACAATGGTAGCTATGATGGTGGAGACCCCCTCATATTCCCATATCATCAACGCCTGTGGGTAGGGATCTGGAGTGTGGACTGACTGGGAGGGATCTTAGAAGCAAAAAATGAAGCAAAAAATAGATATATGATCATACAAACTTATACCATTTAGTAGGGTAACTGCCATAACATATCCTTTATGATTTAAAAAAAGACAATGAGAATAAAATTGAGACATAATTATAATGTGCTAGGTGCTAGACCTTTATAACAATGTGATTATTTTAGATTGGTCACATGCAAAAAAACTTATGAAAATAACGGACCCACAAAATATTATCTTAGCCTACAGTTGAGAAAGGTTTCCTAATTGTCATTAGATGCAACCCATATATAAATTAACCAAAGTTTCCTAAAAACACCTCAGAACTATGAGAGCTTTGATACACTTTACTTCCTTTAATCCTCACAGTAATATCCTGAGATACATATTGTATTCGTTAGGAGAATACAGACTCCAAAAGATGGAGTGACTTATTTGAGAAAGTGCAGAAGGAAAGCAAATGGGAACTGGGTAATCTAGGGAGGGAAACGAAACAACAGAGATTTTGAACACAGAAACAAACTGAGGGACTTGGAGGGAGGGGGGTGGAGGGATGGGAGAGCCTGGTGGTGGGTACTGGGGACACCTAAAGCGTGGAGCACTGGGTGTGGGGAATGGGGAATGAATCTTGAAACACTGGAAAAAAAATTTTAGTAACAATAAAAAAA
>PITA01018331.1:0-40678 GCA_004023965.1 Spilogale gracilis
GAGCCACCCAGGCGCCCCTTAAAAGATTTTTTTAATCTATTTTATCTATTTATCTCTCTCACATACAGAGAGATCACGGGTAGGCAGAGGGGCAGGCAGAGAGAGAGACGGGGAAGCAGACACCCTGCTGAACAGAGCCCAATGTGGGGCTTGATCCCAGGACTCCGAGATCATGACCTGAGCTGAAGGCAGAGGCTTAACCCTCTGAGCCATCCAGGCGCCTCAAAGATTTTATTTATTTGAGAGAGAGAGAGAGTGCGCGCACATGAGAGGGGAGAAGCAGATTTCCTGCAGAGCTGGGAGCCTGATGTGGGACTTGATCCCCGGACTCTGGGATCATGACCTGAGCCGAAGGCAGTGGATTAACCCACTGAGCCATGTTTTTTTCTGCCTTGCCTCCAGAGACCTGTTTTTCTGTTGCAGTCCTGGCTCCATCTTTGCCAGCCCTTCCTTTCTATCTGACAGCCTGCTTGTCCATTGAATTCCTCCCTATTTGACCGTTAGAGTTGATGACTTGCCCTGGGAATCCTGTGTGCTCCACCCTTCCACTTGGAATCACTAGTCTTTCATACCTTTATAGTAGGAATTGAATTTTGGGTTTGAAGAAAAGGTAGATAACAATTTCTAGGTCTAGATCCTGTTTATTAAGTTTGACTTTGTAACCAAACTGAAACAAAGGAGGAATAGATTAGCATGGGTAAACTGGGAAACATACTTTCAAAAGCGTCCTTTGATTTTTATTTTATTTTATTTATTTATTTATTTATTTATTTATTTATTTATTTATTTATTTATTTTTAAAGATTTTATTTATTTGACAGAGAGAAACACAGCCAGAGAGGGGACACAAGCAGGGGGAGTGAGAGAGGGAGAAGCAGGCTTCCCGCCGAGCAGGGAGCCCGATGTGGGACTCGATCCGGGGTCTCCGGGATCATGACCTGAGCTGAAGGCAGTTGCTTAACCAACGGAACCACCCAGGCGCCCCCAAAAGTGTCCTTTGATTTTTAAAAGAAAAACATACCTGAGTTGACATAAGAAATTTATTTTCATTTCTACTGCCTTTTGCTAGCATGTCTTTTAATAGTAAGGATTGAGTCTTCACAGTGCCATTACTTTTTCAGTCCAGAAATGGAGCTAGAATTAGCTCAATGGAGCACATGCCGTATTTGGGATTAATTAGTATAATTGCTGAATGTAACCTTACGTTTTAAGTTACTATCAAACACAGAATTCCTTTCTTCACTCTGTGTGAGATATGTTGGTGACCATGATTGTCACCGAACACTTTGATTGACTCTTTGTAGATTATAAAAACAAAAACAAAAACCAAAATAACCCCCCAAAAAGCAAAAAAAACCAAAAACAAACCAAAAAAACCCCCAAATACCCCCCCAAAACCCAAACAAACAAACAAACAAAAAAACCCAAACAAACACAAAAAACAACAAAAACAACAAAAAACCTTTCCCATGAGCCAGTCCTTCCTAGGCCGTCCTGGCCTCCTTAATGATAAATCTCTTTCAGTCACCGCCTCTCAGGTATTTGACAAAATTTAGGCCAGAGAGACCTACTTGGAAAGATGGAAGCTATTATAAAGTCTCTATTAGGTAGTGTTTGGTCATTTCCTAAATATCTTGAAAGGGAGAAAGGAATACACTAATGCCAATCTTCTGAATTTACATGCTGTCGGACAGAAGTTCGTGATTGACGTACAGGGAAAAAAAAGCCTGCCACCTAGTGATAGAGTGTAATTATGAGATTAGGTCTCATGGCTGGTTAATGTCTTAGTGTCACATTCATCACAAGTTTGTCAAGAGTGAAGGAGGTATCTGAAATCTTTTAGTTCTTTGGTTAAATGTGTGTTACTCTGACACAGCAGATGTTCAGTAAGCATATATTTTTTTAATGCTGTTATTTTTAAATTGTATTCATTATGCTTGTTTCCTGATTGCGTCATGAAACAGGCATAGTGGACTCTGTTCTTGGGGGTTTATGACTCTGATGAAGGGAAAGGGGTGTATGGAGTTTCCATAGTTTAGAAAAAAGACAGTATGGTATCTACAGGGGAGAAGGAAGGTGAATCTATAGTCATTTATTTTGTCCTATTGGCGTTCCACCTCTTCCTAAAAAAGGCTAGATATTTCCAGACCTGAGCCAGTTATTTTTTACTTACATGTCAAATTGAATTTCTGTGACTGGACTGTATAGCTGCTGTTACCCTTTGTTCTCTGCCTCACATTTATTTTGTATGGGATATAAACGTTTCAGATTCCCTGTCTCTCAGCGGTGTTTCAGCCCCAGTGGTGGTGTGGTTGGAATGTTTGTTAGAAGAAGCAGATGTTTGAGGAAGATAGCTTGATCGCTCAGAGGAGATATTTTTACCTATAAGTCTTACTTTCCTTTTTCTTTGTTATATTTGCCTGCAGTTCTTCTTCATTCTCCATTCCTACCTAACTTCTTACTCTTTGTCCCATTTTTTCCATTTCTTTGAGTCTTTTGGTATCTTGGTGTTTTTCAGATTCTTGGGGAATGAGGGTGGCAGCAAGCCTATTGGGTGACTCATGCACACTTGTTTCTTTAAAGTCAAGAGATATGGTATTGTCCTTTGGGCCACAGGTCCACATGTTCTGCTCCCTCCTTCAAGTCTTTTCAAGTTAATTTCCCCAGGTTTATCTTTAGTTGCCCTAAGCAAACTGCAAGTGGAGCTTGAGAGTTTTTTGCATGCAAAAGTCCCATCTTTCCCCAAAGATTCTTGTTTTGTTTTTTTTTTTTTAATTGGAATAAGGCAGTTGTGCATTTCTAGGGCGAGAAAATCACAAAGGGACAGCATTGAACTAGACAATTAAATGAGTTTGGAAGTATTTTGGATGTATTTTGTTATCTGAATAGAAATGAAAGCAAGAGAATAAGTTCATCCTTTGGTTGGGCAGTTTTTCTCTTAGTTCTAGTAAGCCCATTCAGCTGAAAAATATGGGGATACGTAGCCCTGAACTTTTGAAATAAAACAGAGAAGGTAAATGACTCAGTAAAATATATCAAATTACAGGGTGGGAAAACCTTAGAACAATGACTAAGAAAATACAAGGATGGAAGTGAAAGAACAACTAAGTATATGGGGTAGAAGCAGGGATTTAGTGGGAAGTTTTCTGCTGAATAGGATATGACCTTTACCAGTATGATGGCCACCAGAAACTGAGCATTACTTGTGTTTAAAGGTTTTTGTTTCCTCTCTTTTGTCCATCTGACAAATAGCAATGATCATTCTTGGGCAGGAAAACCCTTACACATCATAGATGCTCCATAAATATTTTTCCTTGGTGAAGCAGTTATTCCAAGATAAGGAAGTGATCTTTGATAAATCCCCATTTATCTTAGTTAAATCCCCACATAGCAGAGTGTTCGCAATGCCAGACTCTTCAGTGCTGTTTGAGGTGATTCATCACTCACACCGGCACCTCCCCAAGTGTTGAACTTGTCTTTTTAAAGCTCTTGTGTTGATTTAGCGAGTGGATAGAGTCCTGACTGTTTACATTTCCCTTTGGAGGCTGATGCTTCTGGTTGGAGAATCAACTCACTGATGAAACTGTTGAGCCATAGCCTTCTATTCTTTCTGTTTAATAAGATGCATTTTGTTTTATTTTATTTTTTTTTTTCATTGTCGTCTTGTTTCATGGGTTGTGGATTAGCATCTGATTTGATAGAATGATATAAATGTATAGCCTTAAGACTTACGGGGTCCAGATTTTCACAGAAGAGGGCATTTCCTCAGCTCAAGAGAAGGGATATGGTTAAAATTCCTGAATTTGTTGTGATCTAGCTGTGTCCTGGTTGGAGGTGGGGGGATGGCACGGGGAGACAGGAGAACTCTGGTACCTGGTGAATTTTGGGTTTTAACATTGACCAGGTGATTTCTCCCTGAGTTATTGATTCTTGCATAATGGATGGGTCTTGTTTGGTTTTCAGAATCCGTTACTATGACCTATATTCCATTAACAGTATTTTGAGTGCTCTGGTCTATTCCCTTTTGGCCAGCACATGGCATTATTAGCTTTTGGTCTTTGCCCATCAGTAATATAAGGCAAAATGGCATCCTCTTGGGTTTTAACTTGCACTTCTTTAATTCTAAGGGAGTGTGATTCCTGCCTTTAGCCTTTAACACTCTTTAAGCCTGACACCTTGAACAAGGTGCTTACTTGTAATTT
Organism: Spilogale gracilis; assembly: GCA_004023965.1. Lineage (NCBI taxonomy): Eukaryota > Metazoa > Chordata > Mammalia > Carnivora > Mephitidae > Spilogale > Spilogale gracilis. The sequence goes on from PITA01018331.1 coordinate 4,203, forward strand.
GTTGAGCTTGACTTTCTTGATCTTGAACGTAGGGGTGGTAACGTGCCTCCCACGTGGGGCTGCTGTAAGTACAGTAACGCGTGTAAAGGGGTCGGGTGTCTGGATAGCAAACACTAAATAAATGCTAGCCGAATTATTTTCTTTGCAGTGAATCCGAAATCCTGCACCACGAGAAGCAGTACGAACCCTTCTACTCCTCTTTTGTTGCACTTTCCACACATTATATCACAACCGTTTGCGGCCTCAGTGAGTATTCCACTCTTGTCACTCCCTTCTGAGGGCTTGGGGATGTGGGGTGCTTGTGTCTCCTCTTTGTAGGGTGTCTGAGCAGGTTGTTAAGGAAGTCTATATTTTCACACTCTTTTTTTTTTTTTTTTTTTTTAGGATTTTATTTATTTATTTGACAGAGAGAGATCACAAGTAGGCAAAGAGGCAGGCAGAGAGAGGAGGAAACAGGCTCCCTGCCAAGCAGAGAGCCCGAAGCGGGCCTCGATCCCGGGACCCTAAGATCATGACCTTAGCCGAAGGCAGAGGCTTTAACCCACTGAGCCACCCAGGAGCCCTATATTTTAACACTCTTAACTTGTTCCCCCAGCAGTGGAGATGGCGGTCAGTCTGATAAGGCCCTGAAAGGTCTTTTACCTTGGCCAACCAGAGGATTTATTATTTTTTTTTAATTATTATTTTTAAAGATTTTATTTATTTGACAGAGAGAAACACAGCCAGAGAGGGAACACAAGCAGGGGGAGTGAGAGAGGGAGAAGCAGGCTTCCCTGCCGAGCAGGGAGCCCGATGTGGGACTCGATCCCGGGTCTCCGGGATCATGACCTGAGCTGAAGGCAGTCGCTTAACCAACTGAGCCACCCAGGCATCCCAACCAGAGGATTTCAAAAGTACCTGGTTTGGACGTCTGCTTCATAACCTATTAAGTTAACCTGTACCTTCTTGATCAAAAGCATTTCATTGGTTTCATACATGCACATGTAATTACTAGTGTGTTAATTTCTGGGGGTTGAGGGGGATGAGTGGATACCGACCTGAGGTTCGAGGCCACTGTGATGAAGGTTCTATTCTTTATTTGGTTTTGGTAAGAAAGTAAATTCTTCTTTTATATTCTCTGGTATGTCAAGGGATTTCATTTTTAGTTCCCCATTGTTTAAACTTCTTTTTACTCTTATTTTCCACTGTTTCTGAATTTTTGCATTTTTCTTGTTTAAAAAAATCCTAACTCAAGTTCTGGAAAATTCTAATTATTTGTTTAGTTAAATAGTTTGCTAAGCAAATAAAATGAAAGGAATCTATAGGGTTGCTGGGTAACTATTGTGTGCTGTGCTGTTTATTATAGGTACTGGTTCCTGGTGGTGGAACAACTTTTTTTTTTTAAAGATTTTATTTACTTATTTGACAGAGAGAGACACAGTGAGAAGGAGAATACAGGCAGGGGAGTGGGAGAGGGAGAAGCAGGCTCCCCGCCGAGCATGGAGCCCGATGTGGGGCTCGATTCCAGGACCCTGGGATCATGACCTGAGCCGAAGGCAGACGCTTAATGACTGAGCCCCCCAGGCGTTCCAGAGGAATCGCTTTTAGCTTGAAGAAATTTTGTGTAGGAAACTTCTTGTAAAATACATTTAGAACCTATGGGAAAGGAGAAGTAGTATATTCTAGTAGTTAAGAGTTTGAACTCTAGAGCCAGACTTCCTGGATTTGATTCTAGCCTTGTGATTTTGAGCAAGTCATTTAACCTCCCTATGGTGTAATTTCCTTATCTGTTATGAAAAGGAGGGGGAGGGGGTAACAATAATATCTACCTCAAGATGTTGGTTTAAGGATTAAGTGGGTTAATATATTTGAAGGGCTTGGTACTTACTGTGTTGTATTTCCTATTATAATGAATTTCTAGTAAATGTAAGGTAGATTGATTTAGAAGCAGTGGATGGTTATCAGTGCCAGGATGCCTTTTTTAGCCTTTGGATTGTTGGTTCTGAATGATTGTTGTTATGGAATGGTGCTGGGAATGCTGGACACACGGAGCTTGGGGAGTTGTCTGGTTTGATGAATTGACCGTGAGGCTGGCCAGGCTGTGGTGCTCTGAGGTTAAGTGAAGCCATTTCTTTCTCAGTTCCCAGAAACCAGCTTCAGTCGGTGGCAGCGGCCTGTAAAGTCCTGATCGAATTTTCTCTTCTGCGTTTGGAGAATCCAGATGAGGCTTGTGCTGTGTCCCAGGTGAGAGTGATGGGCTCATTTGTGGCCATTATTTTGAGGTAAGACTGTGACACACTAGTGGAACGATGGAAAAGGGTGGCATAGGGCAGGGATTGGTGAACTTTTCCTGTAACAGCGCAGATAGTGAACAATTTGCTGACCATTTGGTCCCTGTTGCAACTAGTCTCTATCTTTTAAACTGTGCCTTTGTAGTATGAAAGCAGCCACAGACAATACATAAATGAAAAAGTATAGTTGCGGTCCAGTAAACTTAATTTACAACAGCAGGCAGTGGGCTGAATTGGAGCTGTGATTCACCAGCTTCTGGTATAGAGGGCTGCAGAGGCTTTTGCAAGGATTGCAAACTTCCACGTTTCCAGGGGTCAGGCAAATAACATAAAATGGGTGAAGTATGCCAGTTGAAAAGGGTGCCCACCTCAGCTCTAAAGGGCCAATCACTGTGTAGCTCCAGCTGATCATTGCCAGGTAGGGGTGGAGACTCAGTTGCCGTGTCTTGTGAATTATTGAGAAAGATAAGAAATCTGGATTTGTATGTTGAACCTTCCATGTTTTAAAAAGTTAGCTGTAACTTCAAATAAAGAAATAAAAATCCAACAACAACACTGTGCAGAGTAAGGCCAATTTGCAAGCCAGATATGGCCTGAGGACCATCAACTTGTGATCGGTGCTTTCGTTTTTTCCCTAATTTCAGTTCTTGATATGAACGTGAATTTGGCCCTGTGCCATTGAGAAGTCCCAAAAGAGTAGTTATTTCTGAAAGACAAATTTGAATTTGCTTCCTTTTCAGAAACACTTGATTCTCCTCATCAAGGGCCTGTGTACTGGCTGTAGCCGACTAGACAGGACTGAAATTATCACGTTTACAGCCATGATGAAGTCAGCCAAGCTGCCACAAACGGTGAAGACACTCTCAGACGGTGAGCCTTTGTTTGCCAGACCTAGTTCTTTGCTTCCCTGGCCAACTTTTTTCTGCTTTGGCTTTTAGTGGCATTCTGCTCATCTTGTTTTTGGTTTTATATTTACAGTGGAAGATCAAAAAGAACTGGCCTTACCAGTAAGCCCAGAGCTAAGGCAGAAGGAGGTACAGATGAATTTTTTGAACCAGTTGACATCAGTTTTTAACCCTAGAACTGTAGCATCACCGCCTGTAGGTCCACAGACTCCGGTAAGTTACTCCACCCAAATGTCCTCATCCCTTGGGGATTTTAAGATGATAATACTAGAAAAAAGTAACAGATGTATCTTACATTTGTGATGTAAAATGATGTATGTGCCTAGGGTGGAAAGAAATAGAAGAATAAAAGCCAAAAAAAGAAAAAGCAAAACTTCCTCTAACTTTCTGTCCACTGTTGATACTATTGTTTTTTTTTTTTTTTTTTAAAGATTTTATTTATTTGTTTAACAGAGAGAGAGAGATCACAAATCAGCAGAGAGGTAGGCAGAGAGAGAGGGGGAAGCAGGCTCCCCACTGAGCAGAGAGCCCGATGTGGGACTCGATCCCAGGACCCTGAGATCATGACCTGAGCCGAAGGCAGAGGCTTAATCCTCTGAGCCACCCAGGCATCCCACTGTTGATACTATTGTGATGATCATTCTTTTAAAATTTCTCAATGCAGACAGATATAAAGAACATACACACTTTTCCGTAAAAGAGATCACACTCTTTTTTATTTTTTTATTTTTTTAAAAATGTTATTTGACAGAAACACAACTAGAGAGGGAATATAAGCAGGGGGAGTGAGAGAGGGAGAAGAAGGCTTCCCACCAAGTAGGGAGCCTGATGCAAGGCTTGATCCCAGGACTCCGGGATCATGACTCAGGCCAAAGGCAGACGCTTAATGACTGAGCCATCCAGGAGCCCCCACGCTCTCTTCTAGTTGTAGAATATAGGTATCTTCAAGCTCTATATTTTTCTTCTTCGAAAAATAACTTGTGTTTCCCTAACATTAGAGAGGGATTCTCCCCTCATTAATTGGGAAGTCTGAAGAGTATCCATAGAACTTCTGCTTAGTTTGGGCACTTGCTTAGATTCTGAACTGTAGGGCAGCTATAGGCAGGGGATGGTATCATGTTAGGCCTTTCACGTCCTGTGTTTCTCTTTAGGCTGAAGGAGAAAATGATGAGCAGTCATCCACAGATCAAGCCTCTGCTATCAAAACCAAGAACGTGTTTATAGCTCAGAATGTGGCTAGTCTTCAAGAGCTTGGTAAGACTCTTAATTGGTGTCATAAAGCTGGTTTCTCTGCTTTCAAAAATTCTGTAAGGTGAAAAGAGTCAAGCAGCAGCCAGAGGCCCGTTGGTAAGGTCAAGCCTTGTCATTAATGCAGGCGGCTCTGAGAAGCTACTGCGCGTGTGTTTGAACCTGCCCTATTTCCTGCGCTATATCAATCGGTTTCAAGATGCTGTGTTGGCCAATTCTTTCTTCATCATGCCCGCCACAGTAGCAGATGCCACTGCTGTTCGCAATGGGTAAGGTGCTCCACGGAGTGTGCTTTACCTTCTAAAGCTGCTCTCAAACGAGGAGAGAGACTGAGTAGTTGTTTATGGCATTCCGACTTTCTGTAATTATGAGAATATAGAAGTGAGGGATTCAAAGAGACACTTTGGTTTAACCTCCTTATCTGTCATGTTCTAGTTTTCATTCACTGGTGATTGATGTAACTATGGCGTTGGATACTCTCTCTCTACCTGTGTTGGAACCTCTCAATCCTTCTCGTCTGCAAGATGTGACAGTCCTCAGCCTAAGTTGTCTATATGCAGGTGAGAGGTTATGATGTCTGATCTCATTTTCTCAGTTAAGTGCAGATATACTTTCTGGAAACTATGAGATCATCCTGAGTGCTCTGCGCTCTGCCCCTTCCTTGGGTCCTTACCCCTGAGGATCATCTCGATGTCTCATCTAGGTGAAATGAGGTCTCCATAGGAATCTTGTGAATTATCCTACTGTTGCACAATTGGTGGCACGTTATGTGCATATTTGCTTTCATAGTATATGCAAATAGTAAGTGTCTACTGTGTGAAAAGCAAAATGCCAAGTGCTGTTGGGATATTGAGATAAACGGTATGTAATCTGTGCCGTCAAGGAGCCTACACTGAGAACAGGACCACGTGGAATAATATATAATAGGAGATGATAAAGGTAATAAGAGAAGTGTAGAGCAATTGGGTGCACAGAGAAGGGAGAAATGAAGTCTTGCTGTGGGAGCAAGTCTGAGGAAGCTGTCATAAAACAGGTGGTGGTATCTGTTTATATTGATCAATACAGCAGATGTTATTCTTCATGCTCCCACAAAGTCCCCTTTCTTCCTGTTGCTCTTGTTGCCTTGAGAGTGGGGATTGACAGCTGGTGTTTACTCTCTTTTAAGTTATTATAGCAGTGACTTTTTAACCCAGTTTACTGATTGTTGGTTTTAAATACTGTAGTCCTAGTATATTTTGGAAGGTATAACAATTTCTGATAGTTACTTGGTTCTCTAAGTGTGGATTTGAACAGCTTTGGCAACCTGACCTTGGGAGCACCAAGAAGCTGCTGAGGTCGATCATCTTGCTACATTCTTTCAATAGCTTTATTTTGAACATCTGGATGTAAAAGGGATGTAAAGAGAAAAGGCACTTTGAATTGGGTAAAACAGCAGTAATGAAGCAATTCTGTTGATGTTCCTGTAGGCAGGTGGGATTGCAACTTGGCTATCTCAAGGTAGAGGCAGAAGCAGGGCTCAGTATCCTAGAATTTGGAACATACTGTATAAGTGTGTGTGGAAGGACCAGGGGTGAGGGGAGAGGGTCAGTGATTAGTGGGTATTGTATAGCCAAAGAGAAAGGAGGGCACAATCACAGAGGCCTTAGAAACGTGGTCTGAGTCATTTGGACAGTGTGCTATTGACAGTAGAAACCACGGAAACTTCTGAGCTGCATTCAGGCAGCACGTGCAGGATATTTTAGTATGGGGAAGTTTGGAGGCAGGAAGCTCTGTTAGGATTTTTTGTAGTCATTTAGGCAAGACACCGTAAGAGCCTGAGCTAGGGCAGCAGCAGGGGAATGAGAAAGCTACAGATACATGGGAAAATGTGTTTGCTCCCAGCTCATCTCCAGTGCTTATTTTCTCATCTTCTGCCTTTGATTTTTGCAGTTTTTAAGTTGGGGTTATTTAATTTTTAGGAAATTTCTTGACTATCACATGGCTGTCAGTGTACTTAGTCAATATTGGTAGAGTCCTTAAAATTTTTTAGCTGGATTAAAGATCCCAGATTTGGGTTATTGAAATTTGATGGCCTGGGATTTGACATAAAGACAGAGATTTGGCCTATTGTCTTTGAGGAACACCAAACATGGAATGTTTTTCTCCATAATCTTGGAAAAATGGAAAGTCATTTTGTGATGTTTTAAAAGTAATAGATTTTATTTTTAAAGCAGTTTTAGGTTTATGGCAGAGTTCAGCAGGTTACACAGAGTTCCCATCTGCCCTCTCACCCCAGTACCCTATTTCCCTTATTAGTCACGTATGGCCTTACTAAGGTACATTTGTTGTAATTGATGAACCCAGTATTTGATACACTTATCTGAAGTCCATCATTTACATCAGGATTTCCTCTGTGTTAGATGGTTCTGTGGGTTTTGACAAATGTGTAATGTCCTCTATTCATCATCACTGTGACACAAGGTGGTTTCATCGCCTCTGGTAATCCCGTTCTCTTACCCCCACCCCCAGAAATCACTGATCTTTTTACTGTCCTCTATGGTTTTAACTTTTCCAGAGTGCCCTAAAATTGGAATCAGTTATATAATAGTATGTCACCTTTTCAGACTGGCTTCTTCTGCTTGGAGTGCGCATTTAGGTTTCCTCCCTCATTTTTTTATGACTTGATTGTTCATCTTTTTTTTACTACTGAATAATATTCTTTGTATGGGTGTGCTGTAGTTTGTGGTGGAGCATCTCAGTTGCTTCTCATTGTTGGCGGTTATGGAAAAGCTATAGTAAGTGCTCGTGTGCAGGTTTTCACATGGATGCAAGTGTTTAGCTCATTCAGGTAAATACTTTGGAATGTGATTGCTGGACTGCATAGTAACACTATCTAAGTCTTGCTGTTGTGGACATTACTCGCAGTTGTCAAATCATGGAATGGTTTGGGGGGTGGGTTTTCTGTTTCTGTTTTGGTGGACTCCTGGGACTGTGCCATGATTGGAATCTGTGCGTCCTCCTCCCCCCCCGCCAGGTGTGAGTGTGGCAACTTGCATGGCCATCCTGCACGTGGGTAGTGCCCAGCAGGTGCGGACGGGGTCCACGAGCTCCAAAGAAGAGGACTACGAGAGTGATGCAGCTACAATTGTCCAGAAATGTGTAAGCTGAGTCCCCTGGCCCCAGGGGCCTCCGTCGTTCAGTGAGGAGATAGTGCCAGGTCCACCCTCTTTCTGGGGAGAGGAAAGGATATGGAGTCCTCTCCATACCCTTCCCCTTGGTAGCAGGTCTCAGAGGTGGGCAATTCACATGGTTGACTATGGAAGGCACCGCCTCTTCGTGGTGGCAGTGGACTTGTGAAAGATGAATCACTCAGTCTGCACGTGTACTGGAGGGCCTGCTGTGCGTCAGTGCACTTTGAGCAGAGGCCTGCAGTACACGAGATAGTCTCCGAGAATGGTGAGTGTGTAGGATGAGTCCCTGTGATGTACTGCAGTCTCATGGGGGCCTGGCTGTGTTCCTTTAGATTGTGTGGGGGAGACATCTCTGAGAAGGTGAGCCATGAGCTGAATATAGCAAGGAGTCAGTGCCTCGTAAAGGTCAAGGAAAGTGTGATGGAATCCTATCATTAGGAAGTGCCTTGAGGATATTTAATTTTTCGAGTGAAATTAATTTGGGTGGGATTAAGGCTTGTAATGAAGTAGGTCATCCCGCTCAGATTTTTGTGTATGTTTGATGTTGGACAGCTTGAAATCTATGACATGATTGGACAAGCGATCAGCAATTCCCGGCGGGCTGGTGGAGAGGTAAGAAGTATGTCTCTGCTACATTCCTGTCTCACAGCGGCTCTTAAGATCTCCATGGTCATACTTTTCTTCTGTGCTTTTTCAACAGCACTATCAAAACTTCCAATTGCTGGGTGCCTGGTGTTTGTTAAACAGCCTTTTCCTCATATTGAACCTCAGCCCTACTGCCTTGGCTGATAAGGGGAAAGAGAAAGACCCACTGGCTGCACTCCGAGTCAGAGACATCCTTTCTCGTACAAAAGAGGGAGTGGGCTCTCCTAAACTGGGACCTGGGAAAGGGTATGTGTCTCCTCGATTGATACTCATGTTTTGTTTTGTGTCATTGCCATTTTGTATTGATGAGGAGCTAGGATAACTCCTCTGATCTTGACATCAGTATAACAGTTTGCTTCCATACCTGACTAAATTTAACAACTAAGGTAATGATCATAGTCTCTTATTTCTACATCATAGCCATGTGATTTTGGACAAATTGCTCATTTTTTCTGGGCTTGTTTGCTTATCTGTAAGAGGGGGAAATGTGTGTGTAATGTACCTTTCAGGGTTTTTATGAGGTTCAGATGAGAAAAAAAAATGCTTCTGTTTTGTAAAATAGGTCGGTGTGACTTGCAGTTAATGACTCACTTGCATGTTTAACCTGTAAGGAGGATTCCATCAGGTCTTCTTGACTTGCTTCTGAAAACATTTGCTGCCATTCTAACGAAGTCTGGACAATAAGTCCTCCTAGAGAGGAGTTAGAGATAGGACTTCCATGTGGTTTGAGGTTTTCTAAGCCCAGGCATTTCTGGATTTTATTTATTCATTCAGTCCCTACCATGTGCTGGGCTCTCTCCAGGCATTGAGGATGTAGTGCTATTCAGAGTGATGTCTTTGTTTTTATGGAGCCTATTTTCTAATTGGAGCAACAGTGAACAAATACGCTAATAAGTTCATGATAGATTCTTATATGAGTGTTGTGAAGAAAAACAAGCCAGAGCGAGGGGCTAGAGAGTGACAGGGGGTGTTATTTTAGTTAGGATGGTGAGGAATGGGCTCTAAAGACAAGGTGGAGAGATCATATATGAGGCGACAGAGTGAACCATGCAGATTTCAGGGGTAGAGTTGTTCAGATTTGGAGGTGGATTGACATTTTTTTTTGAAAGATTTTATTTATTTATTTGACAGAGATCACAAGTAGGCAGAGAGTCAGGCAGAGAGAGAGAGGAGGAAGCAGGTTCTCCACTGAGCAGAGAGCCTGACATGGGCCTCGATCCCAGGACCCTGAGATCATGACCTGAGCAGAGGCTTTAACCCACTGAGCCACCCAGGCGCCCTATGGTTGACATTTTTAAGGATCAGCAAGGTTGGCGTGGCTGGAATGGAGCCCTTGGGGAGGGAGAGTGGGAGAAAGTTACATCAGAGAGTAGCCAGGAGCCATATCTACCTGGGCCAAGTATAATCTGTAAGTGGTAGAGGGCTTTCCCCAGGGGAGTGATTTGATCTGATTTGTTAATTATTAGTGACCCGAGAACCCAGCTGCTGTGAGGAGAATAAGACTGCAGGGTGTAAGGAAGGAGGGAGAGTAGTTGGGAAGCTAATGCATTATTCCAAACAAGAGATGAAGGGACTTGGAATAGGGTGGTGGTGGGAAAGGCAGAGCAAAGAGGTAAAGCAGCATGTGTTTGGAAGGTACAACCGATAGCATTTGCTGATGGCTTGGATAGTGAATGTGAAAAATAGGACATCAGAATTTTTTGGCTTGAGCAACTGGGTTGTATAATTTATGGAGACAGGGAACACTGGCTTAGGGCTTGGGTGGCAGGCAGGGGAAGAAGTATAGAATTTCGTCTTTGCTATGCTGAGTTTGAGATGACTGTCAGACCTCTCTCTCTGAGATGTTGAGTAGGCAGTTGGTATGGGTGTCTGGAGTTCAAGGAGGAAATCAAATTCTGGACCTCATTCAACAGATTAGTCAGTGAGTATCTTCTCTCTCCTGGGCTCTGTGTCAGTTCTGGAATGCTGTGATTTACAAAGAAAAAAAAAACCCAAAACAAAACACACTTCTAAGAGACACAAAGAGATCATGTCCAATTTATCTAGTGAGTATTCTAATAAGGACATTTGGCCTGGTCAGAGAAATCAAGGCAGGCTTCCTCAAGGAATATTAAATGAGTTGAAATTTGAAACAGATTTTGGGATGGTAGATATTAGATACCAGGCAAAGAAGGGAGGTAAGCACATTCGGAGAGAACAGTTGTTTGTGATTTTTTTGTGTTTATGTCTTCACGCTTGGCACTGTAGCAGGAAATGGGAGGATGCCAAAAGGCCTATCCTTCAAAGTAGCAGTTAGGTTTAAAAAATGTCTCTTGTTTCTTGACATTTAAAAAGAATACTTGTACCTTATATAAGTTACAGACCTAAAGAAAGAGGAAGATAAGTCATCCCAAATTCTACCACCCAAACTGGTAAGCCCTCTTCCAGACATTTTTCGGTGCACACATATGAGATGTGTATGTTTACAGAATAGGATTGTTATTAGAAAATATTGTAGATAGCTTTTCAGTGGTGCTGTTTTGGATTCACCATGAGTGTTTAATGGCGGCCAGTTTTCCACCCTGTAAACATGCCGTTGTTAACTAATTACCCTATTGAAACGCTTATTTAGGCTATATTAAATTTCTTGTGTTGTTAAATTTGCTGTGATATCTTCCTAAATGTAAATCTTTGTGAACTTGTTTAATTATCCCTTTGGGATAAACTCTCAGAAGTATGGTTGTTAGGACAAAGGGCACATTGGTGTAAAAATTCAAAGTGTTTTGCTGGACTCTTCTGATTGCACTCTCACTAGCTGTGTGTGTGCATGTGCCCGCATCTCTCAGTCGTTTTTGACGGTGGCTCTGGTTCTTATTCACGTTTGTCGTAAAGGAGGGGGATGGTATTTCATCACTCCTACTCATATTTCTTTGTATTACTGTAACTGTTTGTGTCTTTTGCCCCAGTTTTCACTTTGGTATTTGTCCTTTTTTCTTACTGATGGACATGAGCTCTTTGTGTATTAGCTATACTAATTTTTTTGTCCTGTGGTCATTTGAACAGAAAGAAAAAGTTTTACTCACATTTAATGTGTAAAACTTTGTTTTTATTCTCTTCGGTTTGTGACCAGATACTTTATAGAAGTTGGTGAGTTTTACCCTGTCTCTTGTCAAAACAATGACTTTTTTTTCTTAGTTGATGAGTGGTTCCTTCTAAAAGGCTGTAACTCTGGAACAGCCAGATGGAAGAGGTACCTAGGGCAAGGTGTGGGCAGAGATGTGGAGCATCCCTGCCTTCCAACATGTACCACTCTTTTATGTTCATCAGCCCAGAAGCTCTCTGAAAAGAATGACTTTTATTATTTTCTTATTTTTAAGTTTTTTTTTAATAATTTTTAAAAAAGATTTTATTTATTTATTTGACAGAGTGAAACACAGCCAGAGGGGGAACACAAGCGGGGAAGTGGGAGAGGGAGAAGCAGGCTTTCCTGCCGAGCAGGGAGCCCGACATAGGGCCCGAACCTGGGACTCCGGGATCATGACCCAAGCTGAAGGCAGATGCCCAATGACTGAGCCACCCAGGGACCCCTAATTTTAAGTTTTTTTAAAAGATTCTATTAGAGTACAAGCAGGAGGTGTGGCAGGCAGAGAGAGGGAGAGGGAGAAGTAGGCTCCCCACTAAGCAAGGAGTCTGATGTGGGGCTCCATCGCAGGACTCAGAGATCATTACCTGAGCTGAAGTCAGATGTTTAGCTCACTGGTGCCCCAGAAGAATGACTTTTAAGAAGTTCAACCAACTTTTGAATGTCAGCTTCTTTCACATCACCCTGTCGATTCAAACTGATAGGTTGAATTCCAAAATGCTGGTGTTTAGAAGACTCTCTTGTAGTTCTTCAGTTCACAACCTGAAGCTGGTGGATCCCGTGGCGGCTGTGAATGGGCTTCAGGGAGACGAAGCTTTTGAAATTAATGCAGATACTGTGTGTATTTTTTTTCCTTTTGGGGAAAGGTCCATAGATTCGGAAAGGGATCAAGGCCCCAAATGGCAAGATGCCCTGTTTTTGAGGTTGTAATTTGTTGTGTTTGCCCTTTTTTGTGTAGGCACCAGGGATTTGGGGTGCTCTCTGTAATATTGGCAAACCATGCTGTCAAGCTGTTAAGCTCTCTCTTTCAAGACCTCCAAGTGGAAGCTCTGCACAAGGTGAGGGCTCGTGCTCGGGGTCAGCATCTTCACTGCTGGCTTCACTTCTGGGGAAACTACTGTGTGCCGTCCAGTCCCATTACTTCCTGCTTGCTCAGTTGGAGGACATGAATTCTTTTTTGCCATGGTTCCCTTCAGGGCTGGGAGACAGATGGTCCCCCTGCGGTCCTGAGCATTATGGCCCAGAGCACCTCTATCCAGAGGATCCAGCGGTTGATTGACTCTGTTCCACTGACGAACCTGCTGTTGACATTGCTCTCAACCTCCTACAGAAAGGTGGGTGGTGTCAGCAACTGAATTGGGAAGCTCTTACATAACCCTTCCAGAATGATGAATAAGATTGTATACAGTGACACCTTTATAAACTCAAGAGTTGTGGTAATGGTTTTGAAGATGAGCGGGATTCTTAAAAGAGTGCATGTTTGAATCTGTTGTTGATTGCAGTGTTGTGATAGATATGGCTGCTTGGTGCTTTGTGATAGTTGTCATGCTGATGCAGAAACTTAGAGGGTGCTCTGGGAACACTTATTTCAATTCTTGTCCATAGCTTTGCTTGCCTTTGGAGTGCCTTGGTGGGATAAAGTGATCAGAGCCCTGAAGGAAGGTCTTCCTGGATTTAGAGGAAAGGAAAAGACACCGAGTGTCTCATGTAGTGAACGAGGTGAAGTAGGGCGGCTCCATCTTTGTGACCTGCAGTTACAAAAGCTTGCTGCTTTCCTAGGCCTGTGTCCTGCAGCGTCAGAGAAAGGGCTCCATGAGCAGCGACGCCAGTGCCTCGACTGACTCAAACACCTACTACGAGGATGATTTCAGCAGCACGGAGGAGGACAGCAGCCAAGGTAGGGAGGTCTCTTTTTGGTTTCCCAGGAGACAGGAGGCAGAGTGCAACAGGAAGTTTCTTCCATGGCTTCCTTTAGCGTCCTGTTTGCCGTCTTCATCTGCCTATCTTTTCTGTGCCCTCAAAGGTGACATGTTATTTGGGAGTAAATTGAGCTGTGAAGACTGAAGGACGGAAACTGCTCTCAGCGATGCCCAGATTGCCTGTTAGCCCTTCCCCTCCAAGATCAGAATACATTTCAGTTCCTCTTTCTTTTTGTGTGGACCCATTTCTTGAACTCTGTTCTGAGCTTTCTCAGTGCAACTCCAGAGGTGGTGTGAGGGGTTCGATTTGGTGCTTGTCGTCACTGTGTAGCTTGGGGAGGTGTAGGGAGAGAAGCTCCAGACTCTGGTTGCAGTGAATGACAGGGCAAACGAGCATCCCTCCTGTCTTAGTTTGGAGAGAGACTGAGTAAGAAAAATGTCTCAGGTTCTTTATAATCAAGTTTGTGCGAGTAACATATAGTATTGTGAAAGGTGCAGCTCTTAATTTGGGCTTTACAACTGATAGAGAAGTAAAAATTTTCTTTTCTTTCCTTTTTTTTTTTTAAAGATTATTTACTTGGGCACCTGGGTAGTTCAGTTGGTTAAGCGACTGCCTTCGGCTCAGGTCATGATCCCGGAGACCCGGGATCGAGTCCCACATCGGGCTCCCTGCTCAGCGGGAAGCCTGCTTCTCCCTCTCTCACTCCCCCTGCTTGTGTTCCCTCTCACGCTGTGCTTCTCTCTGTCAAATAAATAAATAAAATCTTAAAAAAAAAAAAAGATTATTTACTTATTTGACAGAGAGAGGGATCACAAGTAGGCAGAGAGGCAGGCAGAGAGAGAGGAAGAAGCAGGCTCCCTGCCAAGCAGAGAGCCCGATGCGGGCCTCGATCCCAGGACCCTGAGACCATGACCTGAGCCAAAGGCGGAGGGTTTAACTCACTGAGCCCCCCGGCGCCCAAAAATTTGCTTTTCAAAATGTTTCGTTTGTTGCCAGTAAAGTGAGATCGTTTCTCTTTCTTCATTGGGTTCCTTTAAGAAACACCAGTTTTATTGAGGTATAGAATACATGCGATAAAATGTTCCTCTTTCATGTGTACATTTAGGTGAGTACTGACAAATTCATGCCACCACATAACTACCACCTGAAATCAACGTATCCTTGTGTTCCTTTTGACGTAGACACTTCTACAAAGCAGATGTACTAAAAATTTGTAAAAATGTGTTATTTTCATTACTTCTTTCTTTCTTTCTGTGTTCAGATGATGACAGTGAGCCTATTTTGGGGCAGTGGTTTGAGGAGACCATCTCACCCAGTAAAGAGAAAGTGGCACCTCCGCCTCCTCCCCCGCCCCCGCCACTGGAGAGCTCTCCACGAGTTAAAAGCCCCAGTAAACAGGCCCCCGGTGAGAAGGGCAACATTTTGGCTAGTCGCAAAGATCCTGAGTTGGTAAGAGTGGATTTCTGAGGTTTAGGGGAGGGAGAGATGGGGAGAAGGGCTGTGGAAAGCAGATCATTTGAACTAAAACATTTTGTAGGTTGGATTAACCATAATATTTGCATATTTTTTCTTTTTTTTTTTTGCATATTTTTTTCTTAAGATGTAAGTGTACCGATGGTGTTTGATTAAATAACTTGTACTCTTTGTATTGTTTCATTGACTGAGTGTTAGTGACATAGCCTTTGGAGTTAGACAGAAGTGAATTTGAATCCTGTTTCTATCACTCCTGGCTCTGAGACTTTGGCCAAGAATCTAAAACTTCTCCAAGCCTCGGTTTTACCTTCTGTCGAATGCGAGTGATTGTACCTGCCTTTAGGGTTGTTGTGAAGAATGAAAGAACCCTTAGCATAGGTGTGGTCCATCGTAAGGGCTTGCTAAATTATTTGTTCAGGCAGCATTTCTAGATGATGTGCTATCAGTGCTGTTCTAGATTGGTAAACAAGTCAGTTATGGAGCACACTTCCATACAGCTTAGTGTAATCGAGGTTGTGGACATAAAACATTTACACAATAATTCAATTTCATTTTGAGAAACAGCTGAGAATTCTGTGGGTGTATAATGATCATACAGGCTTCAGAATTCCTTATTTCAGTAACGTCCTTGAGCTGAAAAAATTCAGGGCTTTGGAGGAATGAAAATAAGTCTGTCTAGAAACGTCTGTCTCCACATGATGTTTTCTGAAGTCTGTTGTGTTCAATTGGTGCCATTTTGTGTAACTGGTATAATTATGTGGGAAGGATTGTCATAATTAGATTTCGTCCCACTGTAGGGGATTTTAAATCTGACTCTTGAATTCACTGCATCATATCTGTGGGTATGTTTTATTTCTCTTTATATTCAGGATTTGGAGGCACTCTGGGCTTATGGCCCCGACTTAAGGTTCTTTATGTTCTTTTTAGTTCTTAGGCCTGGCTTCCAACATTTTGAACTTCATCACTTCTTCCATGCTGAACTCACGGAACAATTTCATCCGAAACTACCTGAGTGTGTCTCTTTCAGAACACCACATGGCCACCCTGGCCAGCATCATTAAGGAGGTGGACAAAGATGGACCGAAGGGTCAGTAGACAGGCTGGGCCTGCTGGATTTTTTACCCAGTGGCGTTTGGCTGTTGGTAGGGAGCTATGATGCATCAAGGGGCTGCTTGAATGATCAGTGCCCTTATTTGCTTTCCAGGTTCGTCAGATGAAGAGTTCGCTGCCGCTCTCTACCACTTCAACCACTCTCTGGTAACTTCTGACCTGCAGTCACCCAACCTGCAGGTCTGTGAACACTGGTGCCTTCGGCCAAGTGCTGTGTCCACTCCCAGTAGGCTGTAGTGTTCCGATTATAAAGGAACATAGCTTATTGTGGAACCCCCTCACTGCAAAGAGTTTGAGAGTTTATTTTAGTACGTCCCACTGCCCCATCAGGGTCATTTCAAGAAAGAGAAAATGTGTTCTTTATCATTCAGTAAGCTTAAAACAGAGGAAGAAGTACAAAACCAGCTCCTAATAACTGTCCTGGTAGACAGGTGGGCAAAATAGGTAAGAGGGCAGTTTATAAAAAAGGGAAATGTCAATGCCAAGCAGTCCTAGGAAATGCTTAACTCCACTGGTAATCTAAGCAATCCATATTGGAAGTGTGTTTTATTTTATTTAATTAATTAACCAATTTATTTATTTATTTATTTATTTAAAGATTTTATTTATTTATTTGACAGAGAGAAACACAGCCAGAGAGGGAACATAAGCAGGGGAAGTGGAAGAGGGAGAAGCAGGCCTCCCACCGAGCAGGCAGCCTGACACGGGGCTTGATCCTGGGTCTCCGGGATCATGACCCGAGCCGAAGGCAGTCGGTTAACCAACTGAGCCACCCAGGTGCCCCTGGAAGTATGTTTTAAAAGAGTCTTTCATGGACCCTGGGTGGCTCAGTGGGTTAAGCCTCTGCCTTCCGCTCAGGTCATGATCTCAGGGTTTTGGGATCAAGGCCCAGGTCATGTTCTCCACTCAGTGGGGAGCCTGCCTTCCCCCCTCTCTCTGCCTGCCTCTCTGCCTATTTGTGAACTCTATCTCTGTCAAATAAATAAAATCTAAAAAAAAAAAAAAAAAAAGAGGGGGCGCCTGGGTGGCTCAGTTGGTTGGGCGACTGCCTTCGGCTCAGGTCATGATCCTAGAGACCCGGGATCGAGTCCCACATCGGGCTCCCTGCTCTGCGAGAAGCCTGCTTACCCCTCTCTCACTCCCCCTGCTTATGTTCCCTCTCTGGCTGTGTTTTTCTCTGTCAAATAAATAAAATCTTAAAAAAAAAAAAAAAAAGCTGCACCAAGTTTTATTATAATCAGCAATGTGTCAGATTTGTGGATTTCACTTTCAATGTCACCAACATTTGACAATGGGGTGTTTTTTTTTCCAAGCCCAGCATTGAGGCTTGAACTCATGACCCTGAGATCAAGACCTGAGCTGAGATTGAGTCCAACACTTAAGTGGCTGAGCCACACGTGCCCTGACAATGCCATACTCTAATAATATTTATTTATTTATTTATTTAAAATATTTTATGTATTTATTTGACAGAGAGAAACACAGCTAGAGAGGGAACACAAGCAGGGGGAGTGAGAGAGGGAGAAGCAGGCTTCCCGCTGAGCAGGGAGCCCAATGTGGGAGTCGATCCTGGGTCTCTGGGATCATGACCTGAGCTGAAGGCAGTCGCTTAAGTAACTGAGCCACCCAGGCGCCCCTTAAATATTGTCATACTTTTAGTGATTCTCAGTCTTTTAGTGTACATAAAGATCCCTGGGGATTTAATAAATTTGGTAGATCTCTCCAATATTTGCCCTAAGATTGTTGTGAAAATTTTTTTGTTATTCTTAAGATTATTTGAGTGGATTCTCAGAATCAGGACACAATTCAGGGGTCTGCACCTGCCCCCAAAGGAGCAGAATCTATTGAATCTATTTCAAAAGGTTAAAATTGATTTTTCCCATGCTGCTATTTGAAAAACTCTTAAAAATTTAATTGTTTAAAAAGATAATTATAAAACCTATTGATATGTACCTAGTGTTAGATGAAAAAAATTGTTTTGGGGACGCCTTGGTGGTACAAGTCAGTGGAGTATCTGACACTTGATTTTGGCTCAGGTTGTGATCTCAGGGTTCTGAGACTGAGCCCTGTGTCAGGATCCAAGGTCAACATGGAGTCTGCTCGAGATTCTCCCTCCTCCTCCATGTCTCTTCCCTGTGCATGGATGTGTGTGTGCTCTCGCGTGCTCTCTCTCTCTCTCTCTCAAATATGTTAAAAAAATTACTTTTTTTTTTTTTTTTTTTGGTCAGGAAAGGGAATATTACTTGAGTGGTAAAGCTGTTGACCTAAGATGAAGAGAACCAAATGCTTCAGTTAGTATATGGCCTGCAGCACTCTCTCAGACTGTATAGAGTCAGAATGTCTTGCCAAAGTTTTCAGCTCCTTGTTTAGATCTAAATTTATTTAGGAAGTTTCAAAGTTCATGGACTTGACCCTTTCCTGCTTAAACTTGTCCAAATAATGGGGGAAGAAATATTTTCCTGTAGAGAATAGGAGTTCTTAAGATTCCTGCAATGATGTTGCCCTCTTAGCATTTAAAAAATAATTCCAGACCTTGTGTGGACATGCAGTTTTACCTCCCATAACCACTAACTTTATGGAGAGCAAATTATCAAACCTCCCTCTTCATTCCATTTCCAAACATGGGACTTTAAATTCTTCCCTCGAATTTCATTACTGTGATGGAAAAATGTGAAGGATGGTTAGTGTAATTTAACTACCTGTTACTGATACTGTTTTTGTGGAATCATGTATAAAGTTCTTTTTTTTTTGAGAGAGAGAAAGAGAGCGCGCGCGCGCGCACGTGTGCACACAGAGCTCTGGTGGGGCGGCAAAGGGAAGAGGGGTAGAGAGTGAATCTTAAGCCAGCCTCACACGGAGTTCAGAGCTCTGAGATCATGACCTGAGCTGAAACCAAGAGTTGGATGCTTAACCTGACTGAGCCATCCAGGTGCCCCACATACAAAGTTATTTACCCAAGGTGTCTAACTTGCACTGCAAGACATACACATTGTCCTTTAAGGGAGGTTAATGAAATGGAGCCCACCCAGTCTTTGAAAGAAAAAAAAATGTAAGTTACATCATAAAAATTTTCTTCACCTGTCAGAGTAATAAAAGACTTGGTCTGAGTTAGTAAAACTGCTAGGCTTTTTCTGCTTATAGAAGAAATTGAAACCTATTTATGGAAGCTGACTTACAAACATTTAGCAGAAAGAGGACTTTTTTTTTTAAAGATTTTTATTTATTTATTTGACAGAGGGAAACACAGCTAGAGGGCACACACAAGCAAGGGGGAGTGAGAGAGGAAGAAGTAGGCTTCCTGCCATGCAGGGAGCCCAATGCAGGGCTCGGTTCCCGGACTCCAGGACCTTGATCTGAACCAAAGGCACACACTTAATGACTGAGCCACGCAGGTGGCCCGAAAGAGGACTTTCTGCTGAAAGGCCACATGCTTGATTGTCATGGACTCTTTCTTCTTTTTTTTTTTTTAAGATTTTATTTATTTGAGAGAGAATGAGAGAGAACGAGCATGAGGGGGGAAGGTCAGAGGAAGAAGCAGACCCCCCGCCAAGCAGGGATCCCGATGTGGGACTCGATCCCAGGACTCCAGGATCATGACCTGAACTGAGGGCATCATTCAAACAACTGAGCCATCCAGGCCCCCCCCCCCCCCCGTTCTTTCAAATTTGTTTAATAGCGTAGTCGACTTAGATGATTTGTGTCTTCTGAAGCCAAATGAGAAAGCAGGCTTTGTCTGGCTTTCTGTTGGCGTTCTACTGTATTGGCCATTGGTGATTAATTCAAACTCTAACCTCAGTTGGGGATGGAGCTGAAAGGTTGGGGATCCAGCCCTCTAATCATGTGGTTGGCTCCTCTGGCAATCAGCCCCCATCCTGAAGCTGTCTAGGGGCCTCATTATCATAAGCACAGGTGTTATTGAGAGGGGCTTATTATGAAGAGCAAAACAGGTTCTCACCCCTGTAAGGAAATGACAAGATTTTTAGGAGCTCTCTGCCAGGAATGGGACAAAGACCAAATATGTATTTCTTCTTGTATCACAATATTAAATATTGTATCAGTATCACAGGGAGTTAGTGTTTAATGGGCATAGAGTTTCAGTTGGGAAAAATAAAAAAGTGTTGGAGTTGGATGGTAGTAATGTTTGCATAGTGTATATGTACTTACTGCCACTTTAACTGTACAGTGAAAAATGATTTAAGTGGTAAATTTTATGTTACATTATTTTAATCATGATGTAAGTGAAAAGAAACATACGTGGCACATAGTACTAGGGTGTACTGAAGATTAGTTGCTATCTTTATTAGTTTGTTACTATTAAATTGTTATATTTATTATTAACATTTGTTGCCTTACTAGATTTATTAATAATACATATAGAAGTATAGTAGCTTAAGATTACATAGCGGTCTGTGTTCACTCATCCATTCACTGAGTATTCATTGAGTACCTACTATGTACCAGGTAGCGTTGTAGGCACTGAAGAAATCTAGATGACTTGAATTCGTTTGGGATCATGAGGAAAGTGGGTGATAAGTTGTGGATAAAGGGCCCACGGTAGAGATCATGAGAGATTATTTGAATGTTGTAAAGAACATGGATAGGAAGGAATCTGAGATACTGTCTGCCTTTTCAACCCAGATGAGACCAGAAGGGTGCTGTTGTCTTTCATAGAAAGGGGATGTCACCAAGGAGAGTTGGTTTGGTGGTAGAAGGAGCTGTCTTGAGTTCGCAGGGAGCTCATTCTCCTAGGTTTGAATCAGCTCAGGTGTTCTTTTTACTCAAGGCTGGCTTACTGCATGTTTGCTCAAATTGAGCCTTTGGCTTCTTAAGCTACATGAAGCACATTGTGCCATTTTCTCTTTGTTCTGAAAAACAAGCCATGTCTGCTTACCCACACATCTTGGAGTCCCTTGTGGTTGGCCAGCCTGGCAGCCCCCGTGCAAGAGCTCGAGTGCAAGTCTTTCTTTTCAAGAAGGAGTAAGCTAGAGGCAGTGAACAGTGGCGTTACCATGGGATTGTGTTGCTTCCTGTCAGAATGGGGAGTTTTATAGCCTTTTAAGTCCAGTGAGAAAAGCAGTTCATATGTTTTTGTGTATGAGAATTACATATAAATTTTTATGTAACAATTGTACAATTTATCAATGTTTTTAGTTAAAGAGTTAACTCTAGGGGCGCCTGGGTGGCTCAGTCGTTAAGCGTGTGGCTTTGGCTCAGGTCATGATCCCAGGGTCCTGGGTTCGAGTGCCTCATCAGGCTCCCTGCTCAGCGGGAGGCCTGCTTCTCCCTCTCTCACTCCCCTGGTTATGTCTTCTCTCTAGCTGTGTTTCTCTCTGTCAAAGAAATAAATAAGATCTAAAAAAAAAAAAAAAAGTTTCCTCTACTACTATTAAAAAAAAGAATTTTAAATAGGATGGCATTTTGAGGTGACAGAGGGATGAGGACATGTAGAAGGTAGTTGAAAATGTGAGTTTGAAATTCAATTCTTAAAAAATTAAGATTGGGGAGCACTTGGGTGGCTCAGTCGGTTAAGGGTCTGCCTTTGGCTTAGATCATGTCTTGGGGTTCTGCATCAGGGCCCCTGCTCAGTGGGGAGTCTGCTTCTCCTTCTCTCTCTTTCTCTGCCTCCCACTCGAGCTTGCTTTCTTTCAAATAAATTATAAAATCCTAAAAAAAGTTAAGATTGGTAATGGAGCTTTTGGAATTAACCACTAAGAGGCGGTTGTTGAAGTAATGAGAACAATTAGATGGTTGGAATATGGCCCAAATGGGGAGGGTGGAGGAAGAAAGCCCAGGTGTGCCAGCACTAAGCAAGGGTGGGCACAGGGCACCTCGAAGCCTGGAGGGAATGCTTCAGGCCAGGCCTTTGTGGGTGTGCTATGGCTCAGTTTTATTAGAAAGTCTGTTCCTCTTACTTAGGGCTACTGACAGTTGGAGTAGCTAGGGGAAAACCAGGTTCTGAGGAATGTTTGCTCATTTCTTAGGGCTCTCAGGCCTGAAACAATTTGACACAAAACAAAAAAGTCTTCTCTTAAAAAAATATGACATTGAAAGCATTATAACATCGTATCCTTTCACCAAATTCATGGTTTATATTTTTCTTTGTTTTCTTTCTAGTCCTTGTCTGTATAGTTGCACAGTTTTGTAGTTAAAATCAGAATATTGATACATCTCTTTTTTTCTGCTTTTTAGAATTTTACTATTTCAAATACTGTTTTCCTTGGTCTTTATAGTTTCCACTATTATGCCTGCATGTTCCTTGATTTGAACCCTTAGATTTTCCTCTAAAAAGTTTTTTTTTAATTACAGGAGTGCTACAGGTAATATTTTTGATATAGCTCAGGCATGTTAATTTTTTTAAAAAAATGTTTCCTTGAGTCAGGAATTGAGAAAAATCTTTAAGGCTGTGTGGAGTGTAATGATTGTGTGCAGATTTTAGAGATTAACCTGGCTTGAACACCTGGGAATCATGTGGCTTAGGTTGTATTCTTTTTTTTTTTTTTTTTTAAAGATTTTATTTATTTGACAGAGAGAAACACAGCCAGAGAAGGAACACAAGCAGGGGGAGTGAGAGAGGGAGAAGCAGGCTTCCCGCCGAGCAGGGAGCCTGATGTGGGGCTCGATCCCGGGTCTCTGGGATCATGATCTGAGCTGAAGGCAGTCGCCCAACCAACTGAGCCACCCAGGCGCCCCGTTAGGTTGTATTCTTAAACCACTCTGAGCTCTCTTTCCCCTCTCAGTAAAGTGGAGCACGCACCCACCTCACGCTCCAGCTCTGAGCATTTCGTGTGACAGTATGTGTGCAGCGCTTAGCCTGTAATAACTGTCCAGTACATGTGAACTACTTTTTTATTTTTTTGAAGATTTTATTTATTTCGGGGGGAGAGAGAGAGTATGCATGAGCCAGGTAGAGGGCAGTGGGAGAAGCAGACTCTCCGCTGAGCAGGGAGACTGATGTGGGACTCAATCCTGGGACTCTGGGATCATGACCTGAGCCGGAGACAACCCAGGCACCCCATGAACTACTCTTGATATCTGTGACATTTTGAATAATTTTTTCCAAGGAGTGGGTTCCTCTGGGATGTTTTGTAAGAATATAATTTAATTTGACAGACTTAGAAATTTATTGTGTATTCGGAGGTAACTGTGATTTGTGTCTTCTGAAGCCAAGTGAGAAAGGAGGTCTTTGGTTTTCCATTTGGCATCGTGCTTGGTTTGTGTGTGTGTTTGAGAAGATAAGTTACAGCTTAAGTAACTGAGCTGCGAGTCAGGCTCATTTGAAAGACGTGCTGCAACTGGAGGCAAAGACAACCCTGACTAATTTGGGGTGCCTTGACATCTCAGAGGCAGACTTTCTCTGCTGATCCTGCCACGGAGTACAAGTGACTGGCCCTATGAGTTGCAGGACCTCCCCACTTTGAGTGTTACTTGTAGTATATAACTGGTTGTGAAAGAAGAACTGTCAGCCCGTTTGGACAGTCATCCGGATTCTGCTGTCTCAGTGCATCTCCCCTTTTTCAGGACCCCATTTCTGACACTAATTTACTGTAGTTGTGAATGGAGTTAGATTAATAATTTTCCCATTTGTTGAGTAAATGGGAACCAAACCATGTCTAAATCTGAATTTCCACATGCTCTTTAAAATACTCTTCCAGCAATAAAGAGTAACATTTAGGGCTCATGGGTAACCTTTGGCCTCACTCTCTGTCTTTTTCCTAACGGTCTCTTGTATGTCTTCCCTGGCAGAACACGCTGTTGCAGCAGCTGGGAGTAGCTCCTTTCTCTGAGGGCCCTTGGCCCTTATACATTCACCCTCAAAGCCTCTCTGTGCTTTCACGCCTTTTGCTCATCTGGCAACATAAAGCTGGCGTTCAAGGTGATCCTGATGTCCCTGAATGTCTTAAAGTTTGGGACAGGTAAGAGAACTGCAGGAGAAGCCCTACAGAGAACAGAGAAGGTTATGTGCTTTCTAAAAAAAAATTGTGTTACTTCTTTGTAGTTAGCTTGGGACTCTGAGGCAGGCATCTGATGATAGGGTGTACAGTGCTGAGGGCGGAGGGCTATGTTTCTGATGGCATTGGAGGAAGATGTGCTGTTTAAGAAGTACAAGTACCTAAACCGTGGTCTGGAAACAAAATCATCCCTTAGCACATGGGGGATATGCTTTCAGTTATGAGACAGAACATGAATCCTAAATATAACCAATTTTATCCTGACCTGATTTTTTGAAAGATAGGAAGCGGGGAAGCCAGCTTTGGTTATTTTGCTTTCAACATGAAAACCACTCACAGTGACTTGCAGTCTTTTTTGGATAACTTTTAAAGAATTTTTTTACTTGGGGGAAGCTCAAATTAATCATCTAAATCCTCTTTAAATGGACCTGTATTTGCCATTTTTGTTTACATGGTTAAGAGTCTTCAAAGCAGTTTGTTTTCCTAAAAGGCTTTGCTTTTTTTCCCCCCCGTACTGTGATCAAATAGCTCTAATACTGGATTTGAGAAATCATAAACCTTCTTGAATGCCAAAGGCCCACTGTATTTTTCTTGGTGGAATCTTGTAAAAAGGCCAGAGGGGTGAGGGGGAAGGGGGGAGCATAGGGGAATGGGGTGAAGGAAACCCATATTAAAACACAAATCTCTTTCCTAATGGCCAAAGGCAATGGAAGCAGTTGGCTACATTCATTCCTTTTTTCATAAAAGCTCTTTTGACAAATTTTGTGAATAGTGTAATTTATTTTTTATTGCTTTTTAGTACATTGAGTTATTTTTGAGTGTTGTCATGCAGTGATTTCAGCCTGTAGTATAAACTCTCAAAATAAGAATCTGTAGAGTCAAATTACAGGGAAAAGTTAATTGAACTGTTTCTAGTTTATAAAACTGTCCAGGTTTATTAATTAAAAATAAAAAATGAGCCACCTTTTGGGGGAACTTACGGTTCTCATGGTTAGAAATGAAAGAATGAGTATTTACATTATTGCCACAGTCAACAATGGAAAATATCCTGTGGCTGAATTCACCTTTTTTTTGTAGCCAAGATTGAGTTTTTAATCTCTTTACATGTAGATTTTTGTCTGCCTTGATTTGTTATCTTAGTGCCTGGATTTAAAAAGCATAACTCTTCTTGTCCTTGACATTGTAACTCTTGGGATATGTTCTGACTTCTTTCGCTAGAAACGTTCTCTTTTTCTCTGTGGTAGGTTTTTGTCGACAATGAAGCAGAACGCCTTGCAAGGGGTGGTGCCCAATGAGACGGAAGACTTGAATGTAGAACACCTACAACTGCTCCTTCTCATTTTCCACAACTTCACTGAGAAAGGCCGGCAGGCCATACTGACTCTCTCTGTGCAGATCATCCAGGAGCTGAGCGCCAACATGGATGTGCAGGCGCGCTCCGTGCCTCTCATCCTGGCTCGCCTCCTTCTGATCTTCGATTATCTGCTTCATCAGTACTCCAAAGCCCCTATGTATCTGTTTGAGCAGGTACAGATGAACACATTGTTTTTGCTTTACTAGCTGTTATTGAGAGTATTTTTCTTCTTGAGTTACCATGCTCCAAAGCAAAATGACCTGTTTACTTTAGTTTTAGACATTTGTTGTGGTAGGTGCATGATTAACCTTAGGAAAAGCCCTGGACTTGCACGTGTGCTCTTACACTTTGTGTTTAGCCAGGAGAGTAAATGCAGGTTATTCAATTTGATGGTTTTATGAAAATTGGATTATAGGTTCTGTTCACGGGTGTCCTTTGAATTAACTCACTTTACCTGGTGTCCAGCTGAGTGCCCTGAGCATCTGTCCTCCTTGAGTATTTGTTAGCAGTTGAATGACGGTTGAGCAGTAAGTTTTATGGATTAGTGAACTCTTTTTGTTGTAGGGATCCAACATGAGGATGGGAGGGCCAGTTAAAGATTATTCAGCATTTCCTAAGACGTTTGCTTGGGCCCTATTCCCATCATCTTTGGCAAAAAGATGCTCCCCAAAGAAGTCACAGAAAAATTATATATTTATTTTGGTTTGTGAGTTTCCCAAGCTTTGATATATTTGTCAGTTATCACACCTGCAGAGATGCAGAATGTGGCTATGAATCTTTCTTAATTAGAATATTTGTGTTTTAAAAGGTGCAGCATAACTTGCTGAGTCCTCCTTTTGGGTGGGCAAATGGATCCCAGGACAGCAACAGTCGCCGGGCGACCACTCCTCTCTATCATGGGTTCAAAGAAGTAGAAGAAAACTGGTCTAAGCATTTTTCATCAGGTCAGAAAGAAGATTGTTAGTAAGAAGCTAACTTACTGCTTCTCATTTGGGGGATTGAATTTGGTGCTTAGAGACTCCTTAAGATTTAGTCTGTTTCCTACAGGTGGCAAATACCAAGGGATTCAAAACGTTTTTGGAAATAGAATGTTGCATATCACACATTGATTTTAAAACAGAAGGCAAAACAACATTGAGATACAAGAATTAGGAATTCTTGTGTCTGCTCATAGAGTGCAGTACTTGGATTCCTGCCACTCTGAGCTATTACATTTAATTTTTCATAGGAATGTGGTTCGAGCCCATGGCTAAATTTCCTTTTGGGTCATGGTGGGATACTGTTCAGAAAATACTAGGAGCCATGACCCTCTCTGTGGTGTCTCTCAGGAGCATTTGTCCATTCTTTTCATGAAGTGCTTGTTGTGTTTGTTTATTTTTAGGCTGTTTGTTCATCTTGAGGCTTGTTGCTGTTAAATGTATTTTGTGGAAACTCTCATCAAGCCTGTGCATGAATTTACTATCACTGGGATCTCTTATTACTTAGTCCCTTTCGTATTAGGGAGACTGCATTTAAGTTTAATGCAGTTAGTCTGAGGACCCGATTTTGATGATTAACTTGGTGATTGTAAGAGCACCTCTGTTGTCTTCTAGAGTAGTTCTTAACTAGGGATGATTGGGCTCCTCCCCCAGAGGGGACATTTGGCAGTGTCCGGAGACCTATTTGGTTGTCACAATGGGAGGGTGCTAAACATCCTGTCGTGCACAGGAAATGTAGCAAAGGATCATCTGGCCCCCAGTGTCAGTAGTGCCAAAGCTGTTTGTGTCTTCAAGTGTCCAAAGTGTTTCTTAGTTTTTACATTTTATACTTGCTAAGAAGAGTTACGAATGAAACCATTCTTTTAATGAGCCCATTGTTTTTCAGATGCTGTTCCACAGCCCAGATTCTACTGTGTCCTGTCCCCAGAAGCCTCAGAGGATGATTTGAACCGACTGGATTCTGTGGTACCAGGAATTTTAAAGACCCATTTTACATGTCGTCAGATAGTTTCCACCAAAATCAGCCTAGCCTAGGGAATGACTTGGTTTTGCAATGAGGGAATTTGGCCTGCATTAGGATTTTTTTTTTTTTTTTTAAAGATTTTATTTATTTGACAGAGAGAAACACAGCCAGAGAGGGAACACAAGCAGGGGGAGCGAGAGAGGGAGAAGCAGGCTTCCCGCCGAGGAGGGAGCCTGATGTGGGACTCAATCCTAGGATTCCAGGATTATGACCTGAGCTGAAGGCAGTCACTTAACCAACTGAGCCACCTAGGCGCCCCCTGCATTAGGATTTGAACCTATTCTAGAAGGAAAATGTTATTTGCTGGGCTCCACTTTTGCTGTAGGGGCACCTTCTTCCTGTCTCTGTTAGCATCTTCACGTGCAGATTTTTTTAAACTTTTTAAAAAAAGAATTTATTTATTAGACAGCAAGATAGGGAACATAAGCAGGGGGAGTAGGGAGGGAGAGGCAGACTCCCTGCTGAGCAGAGAACCCGATGTGGGGCTCAATCCCAGGACCCTGGGATCATGACCTGAGCCGTAGGCAGTTGCTTAACGACTGAGTCACGCGGGCGCCTTGCAGATATTTTTAATGGGCAGAAATACTTGCCTCATTCTAATGCCTGCCCTTGTGTGCTCACAATAGCCCATAAACCAAGAGAGGTCCCTGAGTGGGAATCTTGCTGCAATGAAAAATTCTTAACTGTAATTTGAATGAGCTATTTCTCCAGTCATGAGGTTAAATGATAGTGTATATGTAGTAGACAAAATATTCCAAAAAATTGAAAATGATTTTTTTTTCCCCTCAATGTTAGGCATGTGATGTTCTTTTCTCTAAGCTTGTCAAGTATGATGAGCTTTACATCGCACTGACATCCCTGCTTGCGGCTGGATCCCAGCTGGATACGGTCAGGAGAAAGGAAAACAAGAACGTAACGGCCCTGGTAAGACGACTAAAGCCCAGGCTGATTGTTATTAATATTTTCTTAAGATTTTCCTTATTTATTTGACAGAGACAGAGAGGGAACACAAACAGGGGGAATGGGAGAGGGAGAGGCAGGCTTCCCACCGAGCAGGGAGCCTGATGCGGGGCTCGATCCCAGGACCCTGGGATCATGACCTGAGCCAAAGACAGATGTTTAATGACTGAGCCATCCAGGCGCCCCTGATACTTAAGTATATCTGTGTAGTTCGGGTAGTTACATTCACTTTAGAAATAATTTAACCATTTTTGCCTTTCCTTTTGTTACATTGAGGGCACTATATGACTTTGAGAGTTAATGACCACCTGAATGTCAGACCTTCAGTGATTGGTGATGAATATGTGACAGTGAAACTCATCCACTAGTGTTTTTTTCTGTGGTTCCATGGATGCATGTCTACCTCTAGAAGCTGTAACAGCACTTCAGGCCATAGAAAGGGGCACCTGATGGTGGGGTTGCCGGGCAGGATGATTTGCCCTCTTTTGGTTACTTGGTAAATTCGTGGGGAGCTAGAGTTGTCTTAAAACAATGACTTTGGCCTGTGAGATGTGCATATGTGGAGCAAGTTACTTACATGTGTGTGTTACTATTTTCTGCTTTGTTACTAGATGTATTCTTTATCAAAGATCTGCAGAGCAGACTTGTGAGCCAGATCTCAGCTGAAGATCAGGACTGCACACAGTCTGCTTTAAACACTATATTTGAAATGGTTCTTGTTGTCCGGGGCCTCATGGCATGATACCAAGTGCCAACTGTTGTGACCGCTCTCTTTGTTTCTTCCAGGAGGCCTGTGCCCTTCAGTGTTATTTCTTGATACTGTGGAGGATCCTGGGGATTTTGCCACCATCAAAGACCTACATGAACCAGCTGGCCATGAACTCACCTGAGATGAGCGAATGTGACATCTTACACACCCTTCGCTGGTCTTCCCGCCTCCGCATCAGCTCGTATGTCAACTGGATAAAGGTACCATAGTGTCACACAGAGCTTTGTGCCGAGGGGTGGCCAAAGCCATCATGCTCTGTGCTTGTGGGAACTTGTCAGTGTTTAAGGGTAATGAAAGCTTTAAACTCCATCTGTATTAATCTCTTGAA
Organism: Spilogale gracilis; assembly: GCA_004023965.1. Lineage (NCBI taxonomy): Eukaryota > Metazoa > Chordata > Mammalia > Carnivora > Mephitidae > Spilogale > Spilogale gracilis. The sequence continues at coordinate 33,426 of PITA01018331.1, forward strand.
CACTTTTTCTTGTTGTCCAAACAGGATCACCTTATCAAACAGGGAATGAAGGCGGAACATGCTGGTTCTCTCCTAGAACTGGCATCTACCAAATGCAGCTCAGTGAAATATGACGTTGAAATTGTAGAGGAGTACTTCGCTCGACAGGTATGTTCGTTTTCGGGTCCATAATACCAGGATTTAGCTTCTGCCGTAGCCCTTTGGCACAACTAATTTATATCTTGGGTACTTTTAAAGATCTCATCATTCTGTAGCATCGACTGTACCACCATCTTGCAACTCCATGAAATTCCGAGTCTACAGTCCATCTACACCCTTGATGCTGCCATCTCGAAGGTCCAGGTCTCCCTGGATGAGCATTTTTCCAAGATGGCTGCCGAGACTGATCCTCATAAGTCATCTGAGATCACCAAGAACCTGCTTCCAGCCACGCTGCAACTCATTGACACCTATGCATCATTCACTAGGTGTGATGGGGTGCCTGACCACAGATGTTGGAAATGGGGAATTTTGATCCTTGGGTTGTTTACTTTCTTTAGAAGCCTGAGAATTCTTCAAATTGAACTTAGTGGATTCTAAGTACTGTTCACTGTGCAGATCCTTAAGGACTCAGAATCTTAAATTTTTTTTCTTTTTGTCAGCTTTGGGTTTTTTTTCTCTTTTGGTAAAATGTTTTTTTCTCTGATATAAAGAAAGGGATGCCTGATGAGAAAATTTCAAGTAGTTCAGGAAGAGTCAAGAAGTTTGATTTCTATAAATCTTATAAATATTTTCTAGCATTTAACTTGTAGCATATAAGGAAAGATAATGAAATGTCCCCAAACATGTCATTTCTGTCATTCACTAAGATGAAGTTTTAAATGCTTTTTAAATTTCATGTAAGTAGTTAGAGAAACACATTTCGTAATGAGTCAGGGAGGGTTTTGAAATCCAGTTTTTTCTAAAATAATGCATGTGCTATAGACTAGTTCTTCATGATGTTTAAATAATCTGCTTTCAGTGAAACAAGATTTCTGACTTTTCTTACATGGGTAGAACTGGCAAAACCGGGTCCGACTTGCCACATGACATTAGCGCATTGCAGTCAAGGCTTGGCTACCCAGTGTAGCTGTTCTTACCGGGCCCCTTTAGGCTCATTGACTTTCTCTGGTCCCTGTAGGATTTCACCATTCAGCTCCTGTTCTGTGGAGCTTTTATGTTAAAAAGGACTTGGATCGTTGTGAAGCTTAACTAATGCCTAAGTTTGAATGTCTTGCAGTAAGTAGAGCGAGGACTATTTTTGGAGGCATAGTTCTTGACGATATGTTGAGCAGTAGGCATGAGTAGCAAATGGGAGTGCTTGCTATGTGTCAAGTACTTTTCTAGGTGCTGGGGTGGGGCAGGGATTGCACTAGCAAAGCTGACCAAGTCCCTGCCCTCTGAGAGGTTCTAGGCTCCAGTCTGGCCTGTTAGGCCAACTCTTTTGTACACTAAGCTGTTAATAAACGTTCTTGCCAAGTAAGTTTGGAAAGTCCTGAGTAAACATGGTTGAACTGCTTTTGAAAAAGTATATGGTTGACCTTTGAACACTGTGGGATTGGAGGCACCAGTCCCCCTGTGCAGTTGAAAATGTGCATAGAACTTTGTTTCTCCCCAAACATGACTGCTGATAGCCTGCTGTTGACCGGATGGGGAGGTAAAAGCACTTGAGTAGGACTAGAGTTAAGAGCGGTAGTTATCCTCTAAATTTTAGCTGTTTATATTTTCCTGAATTGCAGTAATTGCCTTATTGATAGCATAGTCTATTAGCACATGTTTTGTATATTATACACATCATATACTATATACTATATTCTTACACTTAAACTAGTGAAAAAGTGTTATTAGGAAAATTATAAGGAAGATATAATATGTTCACAGTATTGTATTTCGTTTATTGACAAAAATCTGTATAAGTGGACCTGCACAGTTCACACTCCTGTTCAGAGGTGAGCTGTGCTTCTCAGAGCCTTCAGGGTGTACCCTGCCAGTCTTCCAGGGCCAGGGCGAGGTGCGTAGATAGCGTTCAGTGTTTGCCAAGCTCATTTGTCCTGGAATTGTGTTTTGGGAGCATTTCAAAGAATGGGATATTCTTTGGAAAACTGCTACCCATTGGAATTTTGACAAGATCACAAAGGGGCAGGTGCTGTCAACTACATTTAATAGATTAGGAAACAGGTACAGGTGTTTCAGTTTGTCTAGGGCAGTTTCTTCTGTGGTGGGAATAGATTCTGCAGCTTTCATGTACTCACCCCCCCTTTTTTTTCTCAGAGCCTATTTGCTACAGAACTTTAATGAAGAAGGATCCACTGAAAAACCTTCCCAGGAGAAATTGCATGGCTTTGCTGCTGTTTTGGCTATTGGCTCTAGTAGGTGCAAGGCGAACACTCTAGGTAAGTGAAGGTGCTTTTAAATACTGTTACCACTGGTAGGACTAGTCCTACCACTTCTGTCTACTGACATTTAACACTTACTGGAACCTTTCTGTATGTCAAATGCTGACAAAGATTTAGCTCTGTCACTTCTCTCGGGAGCTTTATGAAGTGTTAGTTTTCCGTGTTTACTCTGTAGGAGACTAAGTCTTAGAGAAGTTAATGTGCCCAAGATCCTACATCTTGCAGGATGTGGAGGCTGGGATCCAAACTTTGGTTCTAAAGCATTAGCCTGTGAGCCGATCAGGAAGACTAGTGAGCTACTGCTTCTTGCTGGGCAAACCTCTTGCCTGTGCTAGGAATGATCTGGTAGAAATGGAGGATGGGGAAGCAAAAGGACCTGAGCAGGACTGGAGTTAAGAGTTGTCATTACCCTCTCAATTTATAGCCATTTATATTTTCCTGAATTGTAAGCTTTAAATGTCCTTTCACTGTTCAGGTAGTCCCACTTTTGGAAATTAAATTCTATTTAATGGAATGCTGGTTTTTTTGTTTTGTTTTGTTCTGTTTTTTAGATTTTATTTATTTGACAGCACAAGAGCACAAGGAGGGAGAGCAGCAGAGGGAAAGGGAGAAGGAGACTCCTTGCTGAACAGGGAGTCCATCGTGGGGCTCAATCCCAGGACCCTGGGATCATGACCCGAGCTGAAGGCAGATGCTTAACCAACTGAGCCACCCAGGCAGCCCTGGAATGCTGTTCTTGATGTGCATTAAGAATCCCTGCCCACAGGGGCACTACTGGTGGCACAGTCACTGACTCTTGATTTTGGCTTGGGTCCTAGTCTCAGGGTCATGGGGATCAACACGTGTCAGGCTTCATGCTCAGCGGGGAGTCTGCTTGAGATTCTCTCCCTCTCCTTTGCGCCCCCCCCCAGTCTCTCAGTGTCTCTTTCTCTTTAAAATGTAGACATAAACCTTAAAAAAAAAGTAAAGAATCCCTGCCCTCAGATTTGTCTTGAGAGAAGAGATCAAAGTGCTACCTGTTTGTGGAAGGTGTAGCAGATGCTGAGTAGCCATTTTAGCTTCACTTGTAGTGGCATGCTTCCACTTTGCATCCTATTTTCAGTTGTCTTTACTTAAAAGATTAGAAAGTTAACATGATGGGAAATGAAAACCTTATAATTGACATTGTTAGCTATTAAGCAACTAGCTGGTTCTTGGATATGGTACTGCTATTGAAAGATTTATCTAAGTGATCTTAGTAATTATGTTGACAGCTTGGGCAGTGGTGTGTATTTCTGCATTTGGGCTTGGCTTTAAAATGGTCTGTGTCATTCTTTCTCTCTTGTGATGACTTCTCATCCTTCCTGTCGCCTCCAGGTCCTACACTGGTTCAGAATTTACCATCCTGGGTGCAGGCTGTTTGTGAATCCTGGAATAACATCAACACCAATGAGTTTCCCAATATTGGATCCTGGGTGAGTGTCTGCTCTGACAGTAGAGATGTGGAGTGCTAGCCATTCTGTGTGTTCTGTTCTTATTCCTTAGGCTGAAATTAACTGCCAAGAGGCCTTGGTAGGCCACAATGTATTTGCTATGGCTGAATCGATAATCAAAGGCTTGATTTACTCAAATGGTAAATGGTACCAAGGTGGTTGTTTTGTTAAGAAACCTGTTTTACTGTGTTACAAGATAGCTGTTTTATTACTCGGAGTCTCCATTTTCTTGTCTTCTTAATACTGGGATGTGAAGATTAATTATATTAAATCTAAGGTGCCTGGCACAGCCTTTGGCTCCTGAGTTTTCAGTAAATGTGAGCTGTTTTCATTTTTTTTTTAGGGAAAATGTCAGGAACCTTCTTCTGTCATAGTTTTCTAGGGTAGCTTTCAGGTTCTGGAGGCTGTTAGAAGACTGTGGAGTCTCCTATCAGTTTACTTGATCTTTGTGTCTGTTCTCAAGTTACCTCTGTTAACAAATTCTTCTTTTTTTTTTTTAAGTTTTTTTTTAAAGATTTTATTTGTTTGGCAGAGAAAAACACAGCCAGAGAGGGAACACAAGCAGGGGGAGTGAGAGAGGGAGAAGCAGGCTTCCTGCCGAGCAGGGAGCCCGATGTGGGACTTGATCCCGGCTCTCTGGGATCATGACCTGAGCTGAAGGCAGCTGCTTAACCAACTGAGCCACCCAGGCGCCCCTAACAAATTATTCTTTTGTCATAGTTCTTTGGGAAAGTCACGTATTATAATTTTGTTATCTTTGCTTTATATTCGTGACCTCTATTTACATCACACAGAGCTGTAGCAGAAGGATAATGAAGATATTTTATTTTATTATTTTTTATTTTTTTTAAAGATTTTATTTATTTGACAGAGAGAAACACAGCCAGAGAGGGAACACAAGCAGGGGGAGTGAGAGAGGGAGACGCAGGCTTCCTGCGGAGCAGGGAGCCCGATGTGGGGCTTGATCCCGGGTCTCTGGGATCATGACCTGAGCCGAAGGCAGTCGCTTAACCAACTGAGCCACCCAGGCGCCCCGGATAATGAAGATATTTTAATGGAGACTCTGGTGCTTTGAAAAATACTCCTTAATTATTAGAGATAGTAGTTTTAGTCTTAAGTAGAATATATTCTAATTATTTGAAAACCGATACTGGATATCTTAACTTTGTACTAACATTTTAACTTTTTAGCCTTTTTTTTTTTAAAGGGGAGGAGAGAGAGGGGGAGAGGTGAAGGGAGAAGGAGAAAGAAGCTCAGGCAGACTCCCTGCTGAGCACGGAGCCTGATGAGTGCTCTATCCCATGACCCTAATAAGATCATGAGCTGAGCTGAGACCAAGAGTTGGATATTGAACTGACTGAGCACAGAGTCCGACTCGGGGCTGGATTTCATGACCCTGAGATCATGACCTGAGCTGTTGGACATTCTCAACCGACTGAGCTACCCAGGCACCCCTTAACTTTTTAAATTTTGAGTTAACCTTTGTACTTACTAAAATTTGTTAACTGCTTCCTTCACTCCACCCCACTTTCCTCCCCAGGATGAATAATAGTGTATACTGAGTAGAGCCATTGTCTAGAAACCTCAGTGGGATCTTAGTTTATGCCAGTTTGTTCTTTTCCCCCCATGTGAGAATTTCATCCCGGGTAGATAGATGGTCTGTCCATTCATTGTCTGTTTTGCTTCCTTTTAGCGCAATGCCTTTGCTAATGACACCATCCCTTCAGAGAGTTATATCAGTGCTGTGCAGGCTGCTCACCTGGGGACTCTTTGTGGCCAAAGTCTGCCCCTGGCTGCTTCCCTGAAGCACACACTCCTCTCATTGGTCAGGCTGACCGGAGATCTTATTGTGTGAGTACCTACTATGGGTGCTTCTTCGTAGCTACATGAAGATGGGGTTTATAATCATGTAATAATGCTTTCCTTATATGCTTTTGTAGCAAAGAGTGTCTGTTTCAGAGTGGAGTGTGAGCATTGACCTAGAATGTGATGTGAAAGGTAGCAGAATACTCTCTCCTCTTGCAGAAAAGACCAGGCAGGCTTTTAAAAAATTTATTATTATTATTATTATTTTTAAAATTTTATTTATTTGACAGAGAGAAACAGAGCCAGAGAGGGAACACAAACAGGAGGAGTGAGAGAGTTGGAGAAGCAGGCTTCCTGCCTAGCAGGGAGCCCGATGTGGGACTTGATCCCGGGTCCCTGGGATCATGACCTGAGTCGAAGGCAGTCGCTTAACCAACTGAGCCACCCAGGCGCCCCACCATGCAGGCTTTAAATCGTACCATTATTTTGAGGTGCTTTGGGTTGGAGTTTTAAGGTGGCAGTTATATGTTTCAAGTCTTGTGTCTCTAGAATCCTCGTAGGAGTTAGCCTCTGCCCTTATGGGGCCTAGGGTAGGCCAGTGGAGGTACTGCTTTGGCTTCCTTACGTAGGGCCCAGGTGAAAGCCTCTATCACATCACTTTAAATGTGATCCAGATGCCTGGCAGTTCTATGAAAGTTGCCTGGGATGAGTTTCTCGTTTTGGTTTCAGTTAATTTTCTTTTCAGAATATTATAAAATGCATCTTATATTGTTAATTTAACATTTTAATGGGTTTACACGTGGAAATGATTTTTTGATATATTAATGAAAAATAAAATTTTGAAGGTGTATGCTAATACCTATGTAAAAAATAACTATCAAGGGAAAAAACACTGGAATAAAAACCCTCTTCTCTCAGTAAGTGATTGAGTTGCCCTATCCTTGCCTTTGTAAGCTTTGTGGGGAGAGTATATTCACTAACATGGTTCTGTTTTCTTTGCTGAAGTTGGTCCGATGAGATGAATCCGCCACAGGTAATTCGGACCCTTCTTCCTCTTCTTTTGGAGTCAAGCACTGAGAGTGTTGCTGAGATCAGTAGCAATTCCCTGGAGCGTATCCTGGGCCCTGCAGAGTCTGAGGAGTTCTTGGCTCGAGTGTATGAGAAGCTCATCACTGGTTGTTACAACATTCTGGCCAATCATGCAGATCCCAATAGGTGAGCCTGATTGAGGGGGACGGTCAGGCTCATGACCTCCTGCTGCTTGCAGCGGAATGTACCAGCACTGGCTTCTTTATGCCTTTAATTAATGGCTTATTGTGCTTTTTGAGAGAAAGTTCTATACTTGTGTGCATTTTATGTTCTTGTGAACATGGAGGAAAGGTTATTTGGAATCCTCTTTTGTGATTAATTGTTAGGAATTAATGTTGAGAAAGTGGAAGGCTTAAATGGTTCAGATTTGGAAACTTTATGTAATTGAACAGATGCTTATCCAGTGCTGTACTTGATGTGATGAATTATACAAAGGAGCTTCATACAATTTCTTTTTTTTTTTTTTTTTTTT